>CAJHUC010003123.1:26583-64082 GCA_905146915.1 Ostreobium quekettii | reverse complement strand
AACTGCAATTTGAGACCTGGACGTCAGTTGGTGTCGGGAGCGAGGTCGTCGTCACCACACCCTTGCGGTTGGCTCGCAGCCGATTCATGATTGGCACATGCGCGCAAACGGGCTGTGGCATCCGTCGATGCCCGGCACGTTGCAGGTGAGGGTGACACCAGACATTTCCACAGAGCGCCACGGTGTGGCAGTCAAGTGGAATGTGGAATGCCGCCTTCCACCAGGGGAGGAAGTGGTAACGGCAAGAAGGGAACAGGAGAATGGCGACAACCATGCAAAAAAGAACCTGGAAGACGCGGCTAAATCTGCAAAATATGTTGTACAAAGTGCCATCCGTCGTCCTCGACTCGAGTCCACCAACTCGACCCACGTTGTACACAGGCCCCATCCAGAAAGCCCTATAGATACGGATACTTCCAACCCCTCCTTCAGACGCCGAGACACACACAGGCAGTGACCACCAAATGAGAAGGTGGAACACAGCCAATCAGAGCCACAAGTGGACGACGCGCAGGACCTGCCCATCTCGCCTCCTTCCCTCCATCGCCAACCCCATCCTTCCATTGACTTGCACGGCGCTGAAGGGCCCGTTCTGTCGCTGCCCGGCACCTCGGAGCGCCACCAAGCTGCCAAGAACGCCTCGAGCACGTTGTTTCAAGCCAGAATGCCGGGATTGCATGACGCGCAAAGTCTTGCCGAACGCCTGCTGTTGGCCCACAAATCGACCCGTTCAATAAAGAATGTTGGAACACACGGCAGTCACAAGCCCCAACACCCACGCAACTGCATGGAAATCTTCTCGTGTGGGGGAGGGGTCGTGCCGCCAGCGCATTGGCTGCCGCGTGTGGCTCAGCTTCCCGGTCCAAAGGGCCCACTGTCGGGTTCCATTGTCACGGTCAGGCCGTTGTTCCTCAAGGCCTGGCAGTAGGACTCCGCAGTCTCCTGGGCACAGCACGTCACCAGGGCCAGTCCGTTTATGTGCGCCTCCTGCACTCACAGCCAAAAGGCGTCTCAGGGGGCAGCAGCGTGGCACAGCGACAATTCAACTTGAGAAAATGCAGCGAGGCGGGAGGAAATGTCAGGTTGGTTGTCAGCTTACTGCACAACATACATGATGGCAACAGGAGCAGTCACGTCACTCGCGGTGATATACTGTTTTGGAAAATTGCAGGATGAGTGGGTACTACAAGTACTGAAGCTTTTGCCTGTGTTCAACACAGGTTGAAGGTACAGCTAACGTTTGAACTGTTTCTGAACTTGCTGAATGCTGCCCACCCCAATTAGGTACAATTGGCAGTTTTGAATTCGTAGTCTTCAAAAACATTCTGTGTTTCAAAATTGATCTCTGGGACAGCACGTGGCATCAGTGGATTTGGCAGCATCCCCTTGTGATTACAGATGGTTGACCTGACAAGATGCCCAACACTGAGAATCAATCTAGAATCCCAGGTCCCCTACAGAGCCCTCACCATTGCTTGATTGTACCACGGCCCATTGATTCTTCTGAGACATGAGTGAATAGCAGAGTTCTGTGCCAAGCATGCACGCAACTCGTGCTCTAAACGAAAGTTCAACCTCCAAAATGCCAGGCTCAGTGGCTGGGTCACCATTTGTCCTTGTGCGCAACGATAATGGACAGCAAATGTTCACAAGCATCATGCCCATCTCCTTGGCCTTTGAAGAAATCACGCCAGCAGCATATGGCAACTGGATATCAACATCAAACATGCCTATCTCCATTGCCTGCACACTAAATATCCCAGGCCACAGCACAGCAACTGGATGCCCAAATTCGAACACAGCAACTGGGAAAACTAACAACACCAATTGTCAATCTCCTGTGGGTTAGTTCATAAATCCCCTTCCAGGCAGCCGCAGCAGTGCAGACCAAATCAAAGCAGTCATCGCACTGAGCAGTGACACTACATGTTCCCACCTTCAAGGCAGCAGCAAAGTCTCTAATGCTGGTTCAAACACCCGCTCTATCGCGTGCACATAGCAAAACAGCAGATGGACAAAAACACAGGAACATAAGCAAAACTGGAAGAGCAGATTTGCAGTTGGCTGTTTCACCTGGCACTTCAGGTTTACAACACAGCGCTTCACACAGTATTGATGCCTTTTGGGTGTTACTGCTCCAGTCCAGGTCGTGGCTCAATGGTACGAAGCAAACCCCAAGCACTTCAGCGGGCACACCTGCATCACGTTGACTGCATCATCGACAGTCAGCCCATCGACGACCTTCAGCAGGACTTGGACCACATACTCCCTCTTGTTGAAGCTGTCATTGTGCAAGATGACCCGATACACAGGTGGCCGCTTCTTCACGGTGCCAGACCTGTTGCAGCACTTCATTCATGTCAGGCCTCCGATACCCGCAGGCAGCACTGTCATAAGATCATGAGAAGAATCACAGCCAACTGGACGTACTGCTGCCAAGCTCCATTTCAGTGTGATATTGGAAGACAAAGGAGGTGCCTTCCACCCTGCATGCGATGATTTTGCAAAGATGCATTCTCAACAGTCGCGATAACTACCTACAGGTCATGAATAATTAAAAAATCGTGGTGATGCACTGTCACAGCAGCAAAAATTTGCATCGCAATGAGCGTTTCCAACCTGAAGGAAACGCTAGACAAGAGCATTGCCTTCGATGCAAGACTGCCTTTGCACTTGGAAGAGAAGGCATTCAATGGGGAGCCCCTCCCCAAGCAAGAGTGTTGCAGGATACTTTCCTGTGCAACAAATGTGGTGCGAAACTCTCTGGAACAAGAGGGTAGGATCTGCATAGAGTGGTCAACGAGAATTCCGCTGGGCAACAGAAACTGGACATTGGACCGCCTTGTCATCTCGTTTGTGAATAACTCAATGTCTGCAATGCAAGTGGTGAATTAGAATGTTGAAATCTTAAGACCTTTTGCTCACAGTTGCGAACTTTCAAGTAGTTAGTGCACACCTTACCCCACAGTACCACAGAGCACACTTTTCTGTCAGGTTCTCTCTGCAGCAATGCGAGGCCCCAAGTTCAACCCCAACAGTGGGTGGGTGTGGGGAGCAGGAACGAAGGCTTGTTGGGGTGCATGGGCGCCCGGGCTCCAAGTGGCCTATCAGGCGAAAAGGGCAGTGCTTGACAGGCCCCCCGCCAAAGCAGTTCACCGCTTTCCCCCGACAACATGCTCAAGGCTGCCAGCGCAGAGACCCCAATTCATTGGATGCCACCCCAACTGCACTCTTCCCAGCCCCCCGACCGCCCGTCCAGCGCGAATCGACGCCCACTCACTTCCGATCGACTCCCGGCTTCGCTACGGCGGGCCTGTCCATCACGCCCCCTCCCGACTTCATGGTCGTCGCCCTCCCGGCCACCGGCGTCGCCCGCCTCGCGCGGGCGGCCCCTGCGCGCCTCCATCGACATCCTGTCCACAGAGATAGCCGCCGCGGATCAAGAACCGCCGCCGCGCTTGCCTTCGGCTCAAAATTAAGCACGCGTCGGGCGGCTGGTGGCCCCGGCTGGAATTCGCGCTGAGGAAGCGGACAGGCGCCTCATGGCGTCCAAAATGCGACCGTGTCGAACGGCAACCATGACAGCCGAACTTCAGAGCGCGGTGAATTTTTTTGCGATAGCTATTTTCGCGGCGATTCTTTCGCGGTGAAAGTTTTCGAGCCGCGGCCGCGGAGTCGCGGCGGGACCGTCGTTTCGCCGCTTGGGCGCCGGGGTCGGCATCCGTCACCAGGGGCGTCCGGCCGATCGGGCGTCCGGCCGATCGGATGTCCGGCCGAGAGGCCCGTCGGGAGAAGGGGGCGCCCACCTGACAGGCGCGGAGGCCCTCGCCGCGAGCAGGCGACCTGCGCACAGCCACCCACGCCGCGACTCAATCCCAACCTCCAAATTCACAAAGACCCGGGGCAAAATCCGCCGGGCCCAGCGCCTCACGGACGCAAATCTCCCAACTCTGAGGGAGCACGGCCCACTGTCCCTGATGTTCACGCACCGCCGAGGTTGAAGTCCGCACGCTCTTCGAGAGCATCCCCTATACTTTACAACCGGATGGCACGTCCACGCAAAGGCAGCGACGGCGGCCGATCCCCCGATTGCACCGCCCGCCGGCGCCAAGCGGGCGGCGGAGGGGGAGGGGCCGGGCGGCACGCGGGCGAGGGGTGGGCTCCGGCGCGGAGGGCGCAAAGTGTGTGCCCGCTGGCACAAGCGAGTGGAGAGGCCTGGGCTGGACGGGCCCAGTGAAGGGACGCCGCGGCGGTGGTCGGCGCACCCCCGCTGGCCTGTCACGTGGCCTGACGTCGGCCATTGGAGCACCTCTATTTTGTGATAGTCGACTCTTGTTTCGGACAGCCTGAACCCTAAAACCATTGCAAAAAAACTGGCTGCCGTTGGCCTTGTCAGCAGAAGGATAAGGGATCCTCACGGAAACGATGTTAGGAATAATATATTGTCGCCGGGCGGCAGTCCGTCGTTCTCCACTGTGCCATCAATGCCGAGGCGCCCCCGTTCACCAGAGTTTTCCAAGTCAGTAACAGAAATGCTGCACATTTTCACATAGCTTGGTATGTTTCTTATACACCGTAAAATATGCGTTGCATCCTTGTGAATAGTTTCCGTTTTGCATCCTTTCGCTCGTTCGAAATCCGCCCAATGGATGCTTGCGTCGAGAAACGTCGAACTGGGGTTTGTGTGGGTGGGTGGGTGGTGGGGCGGGGATGCTGAGTTTGACGCGAATCCAACCTCAAAAGTCACAAAATGGCCATGGTGTCGGCCCCCAGGGCAGCAGCCGAGCGCATCGACTTCAGAAAACCCACGACGCTTGGGGTCAAAACCGACATTTGCCAAACAAAGTTCTATTGAGCCGATCACAGTCCACCTTTTCCAAGAGCCAGGCTTCAAGACGCGGCTCTCCAGGCAACCACCATTTTTCACAGGCGCCATCCAGCGATCCCATCAGTGGCCCAGGACCTGCGGTCTTGCCGGTCCCCGCCCTGTACGACCTCTTTCTCTTTCTCTTCACACCGAATCTTGCCCTTCCGTACCTCCTACCACGCACACTGACAACAAACCCGCCTCCCCCCGCCCCCTTGCCTACACCAGGTGCCCCCCGCACGCATGGGCCATCACCATGCAGTCCGCCCCGCCGCTCACCATGCCCCCTTCCCCCTCCCAGTCCACGGCCAGCACCTTGTCCGAGTGCGAGCTCACCGTGCCCAGTGGCACCGCCCCCCGCACGTCCCACAGCTTCAGGCTGTGATCGTACGACCCCGTGACCACGTGATGCTGCGAGTAGGGCGACCACTTCACCGAGACGATCCAGCCGGCGTGCGAGGCGTGGCGCCTGACGGCGATGGCCTCGCCGCTTCGGCTGCGGGGGTCCCACGTGCGCAGCACGGGGTCCGCGCCGCCGAAGGCGATCAGCCCCGCGCCGCCGGGCGCGGGGGAGGCGTCACAGACGACCTTGGAGCCGCTGAAGGTGTCCATGTTGGCGCCCGTCTCGGCGTCCCACCTCCTGACCTGTGACGCGAGACGGGACGTCACGCAAAATGCGTCACACATAGGCGTCACACATTGCCATCGCGCAGACCTCACACAAAGGCGTCACACAAAGGCGTCACACAAAGGCTTCACACAAAAGCGTCACACAAGGCCTCATGCGAGGATGCCGGGCATGGGCGCAGCGGAAGGCGCCGTTCAATGACGTCACGCGAAGACGTATCGAAAGGAGATTGAGATTGACTGGCCGTCAGAAAGGGCGGGCGCCTCCTAGGCAAGAAGGTTTGTGATATGTCGTTCCATTGAGCGGGAGACGGTGCAGAATTTTCAAGGGGCCAGGGGGAGGAGCTGACGGGCCACGCGTGTTGTGAGGGCGGCCGAGGTTCGCGGCCCAGGGTCCCAGGTGCAGAGCCGATGCACCGCTACGCGGAAGCATACGACTTGTGACATTGTACAGAAGGCCGATTGTCATGTCAGCTCTGACTCAGCTGTGGCCTAGAGCTGCAAGACGGAAGGAAACTAGGGGATCACCACAACTCAACGACGCAGTGAAAAGTTTGATCTTCCATGCAATCTGGAGCGGGGGGCAGTGAGTGGATACCGAGAAGGCTTTTGCGCTCAAAGACCCAACGCCGCGCGGCTCCGTGCCTTGGTTTAACCCGCCCAGCAGACACGGCTGTCTGCCGAGTGCACAATCTGCGCATCCACGCCAAACGAAGCACTGGGAGGCACGCCGCATTTGGCTGCGTACTCAACACAGCGCTTGACGGCAAAACTTGAGACAAATGGCCCAAAGGGGGCATTGCTCAGTCACCCACCGAGTGGTCCCAGCCTGCGGTGACAATTGTGTCTTCTGAGGGCCAAGCAACGGAAGAAACGGTCTGCGTGTGGCCCGTGAAC
Source organism: Ostreobium quekettii (assembly GCA_905146915.1). Lineage (NCBI taxonomy): Eukaryota > Viridiplantae > Chlorophyta > Ulvophyceae > Bryopsidales > Ostreobiaceae > Ostreobium > Ostreobium quekettii. Next base: position 57,691 of record CAJHUC010003123.1, on the reverse strand, counting down.
CTGGCTAGAGGCTCCTCGATGACCACCTCCTCGTCCACACCGTTATCCAGGGCGCCCGATTTCCTCTTTCTTGTTGCACTGCCGCCATCCTTACGGCGGTCGCTCGCTGCGTTCTTCTTCCCCGGCTGGTCGTCGCTGGGCTGTTCGACCACCTTCTTGCCTGGCCACAACCATTCACTGCGCGATGGGGAAACCCAAGGAAACGTGGAAGTGCCGGTGGGGCATGCGCAGTGGTCGCCATGACCGATGCCCAGATTGTCAAACGCCAAGTTCAGTTCCGGCGATCTTTACAGATGCAACGAGGAGAAAAGAAGGCAAGGTCAGCATCGCGGGTAAGGTCGTCTTGAGGACGCCTCTCATTCCCCCCATAACCACAAGCTATTGACTGAGACAAGTTATTGACTCAGACTTTCAGATAAATGCTCCACTGGCGCAGTATCTTGCACATTTAGGCAAGGGTAATTGAGAAGCATTATTCTGTATGTTGCATGCTGGACTTGCGCTCGCATCGATGACAACCACGCATTCGCACCAAATGATGCCAATTATGACATGTGGCTGAGCAGACAGCTCACTTGCTCAATGTGCCGCATTGTTGCTGGAGCTTCAGCTATTAGTCCTGTCTGGGAGAATGGCAACATTTAGGAAAGAACCAAGACCAAACAGACAAGATATGCACCGCATCGGCAACTCCGCTCAACAGAGAATACCGAACAGGAGAATGGGCACCGAATTGTGATATTTTTGTGACAACTCTATGCCTATGTATACTTCGCATATATTGCAAAAGTAAATCAATAGAAACTCTACATTTGAGAGATGTTTATACCATGCAATTTCACTCCTTGAGTCCAGGCTGTGGCCTGTCAGACGCACCACTGGCCCACATCTTCGGGACACCCTCCCGCCCTCCACTAATCCATCGCTTCCCACTGGGGGCAACAGCCACGCTCTCGACTCCCCCATTGTCTCCCTTGCACGTGGCGACCAGCGTTGCTGGTCCACCGGCCCCCTGTTACAAGGCACAGCAACAGCTTAGTGCGACTCTCTCAAAGGCAAGGTCATCAAGATATTCCCCACCTCAACTATTCGTTACCAAACAAACTGGCTGCCCGAGATTCGTCATCATCAATGGAACCCATCAGCCAGGTGTGCAACATTTCAATCTACCTTCTGGATGTGAAGCCGTCCATGACAGGCGCTTCTTGCAGAGGGCTTTTCTTAGTGCGTAACCTCAAACATACCTCTGCAATCTCCCACAGCTTGATGGTGCCGTCGCGGCTGGATGTGAGCATGAACGAGCCTTGGTTGGTAGGCACAGACACCACAGAAGTTACGGGCCCGCTGTGGGCAGCCAGGCTCCACAAGCTATCCAACGAACCTGCAAGGTGGCCAGAACGAACGAAAATTTGAAAATTTGTGCCATGAGAAGCTCAGCACAGCACAGCACCCAGTTCAGCATTTCAGCATTTCAACAATGTTGAATCAGCAACCACCACTGACCTGCTGCTGCAGCTACAAACATTGAGCAGCGCCTGTCTGTCATTAATTGGGTGGTGCACATTGGCAGCACACAAGTTAGATTAATGCAGTCTGAAAGGGTTGGACAGACTTGGGCCAATGCGTGCATGTGGACTTGCAGCACATCGGCTCAATGCGAATACTGCGCTGTCCTACCATTCCATCCCCTGACAATGCCGTCATGGCTGCCAGATAGCACGCCACCTGCCCAACTGCCATCGAGAGCGCTCACCCTGCACAGCATATGATCCAATCAATTGCAGGGACACTTAACCATAAGGATGGTAGCACACAGACAATACAAGGTAACTGGACAATGCATCATGTAGCACATTTTCCTCAAGTGGCAACGCAATGCCCTTGCACCCGCAAGGCGATGCCAGACAAAAGTCTGCAGGATGATTGTTCAAAATACGAATGCCACAAGTGCAAAGCTTCGCTGCTTCAAAGCCAAGTTTCTTGATGGATCTTATTCAGAATCTCGAGTTTACAGACATCATTGCTTGAAGAAAACAGGCAGGCAGACTTTGTGTGCAACACAACCTTGCAGGTGCAACGGCTGCCCTTTGTCATCAATTTGCAAGTGCAGTGAAAAGAAACAGTCAAATGGCTTAGTCAGGGATTTGCACATGCTACCAGTGTGGAACAGCAAGCGCACACATGGCAGCCAATTTTGACCAGTGATCTATCAGGACACCAGCCTACCAATCATCGTGCAAAGCTTGGTTTTTTGTCTTGGGTGGTGCCACGATCGGCAAGTATTGGACCTCGATCACAGATTCCTGCAACCAAGACGAATGGTTTGAGTCAGACACTTCACCTGCTCTGCTTCTTTGCCCCACGCAACATTCAATGTGTCCAAGAGTCAATGAGGATTACCCACTTAAGCACTCCTTTACTGAGAGCTGTCTGCCCAAAGACAGAATATTTTGGCCTGCTTGGTAGTGGATGGGCATAAGCCACTCTGGACAGAAACACCTGCAGCTGTGAGCATTGCCCAGCATTCCACTGCGTCCCTGGGCAGCTCCCTTCCATCCTCTTACAAATATACTTCAGTACATCTGCACACTGTGACGTCAACGACACAATCAAGAAGCACTGTGGACGGGATGAACAGTCGATCAGTTAGAAACTTACAAATGTTGTAATATCATCTACAACACGCGTAGAGCATGATCTGTGACTTCCTGGCACATCCATCTCTGGTGGCAAGATTCACGGCCAAAATGAAGGGCTTACAGGCAAAGCAGAGAGCAAAGGACGGTGCATCTGACCCAAAACGCAACTAAAGCCATGCCTGCACGTTGCCAACTGTTGTTGAGGGCTACCATGTGATTGTCATTTTGGCAACTTTGCCACAGAGATTCAAAACTTTGCCAAGGTGGTTTGTAGAAACGCCCTCCAGTTGGCACAGAGAGCAGCCACTGGCTGTACGGTTGAAAGCAAAAAGCATCAGCACAAATCAAGCTGCCCATAATAGTGTTGCTCTATGCAGTCCTAATCACTTATTCCAAACTGCGCCTTGAGTTGCCAACAACAATATAAGAACAGCAACAATACTGTGTATCGATTAGCCAAGCTGACATGTCTCATTGGACACAACGAAGTGATCTGCTGATAGCCAATTGTTCCTTTGCCTTTCATGCCACTCGATGATGCTTGCCATTCCTCTTCAACACAAGAGCACATTTTCCTGTGCTGCTTTTTGGCACAATGCAGCACTTCTGTGTCACGCAGATTTAAGCTCCTTTCTTCAAGAAATGTCAAAGCAGGTTGTCCAGAACCTGAGCTGGAATCGAAGCTGTTCTGTAAGGCAAAAGGGTATCATTGCTTGCAGCATGTCAACCAACGCTAACCATCACCTGTTAAATGCAACCCACCATCGACAGGCTGTGATCTGCCAAGTGCTCCTGGATGGACTTTCTGAGCAGCTCGCCATCGATCAGGAAGTCGAATGGCCTTGCTATTTCCAGGCCAAGGAGGTGATTGATAATTTGTGACAGCCCATATCTCTTCACAACTCCAGGAACAGCCTGCAGCGAGGAGCACAATCTGCTCAGCTTTCCCCGTGCTCTCACCCAGTTGTCCCCACACATATCAGAAGATGTCCAATATTCTGTTCCTTTAGAATCTGCTGATTCACTGCTGTCTGCTCCGATGGCAGGGGTGTTGGTGTGTTCTTTTGACAGGCATAGTTAGGCATTGACAGACTGTTACTAAGCCTGTGCTGTCTGATCATCTGAGTGCTGTACAGGTATGGGCCGTGATCATTGTGCAAATTTTTACATGGCCTGTAAGGACAAAGTCATGCATTCAACCATTCGTTCGCCTATTTATTAGTTGTACCAAGGATGTAATCGAAAATTTTGCGCTGCGCACTGATCACGTTGCACTCGAAATTTCTGCAGCAGCTTCCACAGCAAGCGAAAGGTTTCCCCAACACCCTGCTCTTGGGGGATTGCCAACAGCCCTCGATCGATGGACGATGTATATTAATTGCGAAGTTGTTTATTTCATGCAGGTTCAATGTAAGTTCAGTCACCGAAGAGGAAGGACACCCCCACTGCATGACCTGTTCCCGTCCTGTCGAAAGGATCCTTTCCATCCCAGCCCAGTGCGTCATTGATAGTTTGCTGCATTGCTGCATCCTGCTGCTCTTGCAGACTTCTTACTCAACAATTGGCCACCCCTCGCCATCATTCGTTCCGCACATGGTACAATCCACAACATGAAGTCGCAACGCCAGGAGCTAAACTACAAGGGTGAAAGAGCAGAAAGGTAACAGGAACAGTCGACGACGACATGATATCCATTTTGAAGAAAAGACAAACCTTCGCGGTCACCTTCGTTCCTCAAATCCCCATTGGTCTCCGTCACGCACAGCAATCAGCCTCCCAAAGCACAGCGCAGCGGCCAGAAAGTACCATCAAGAGACTAGACGCTGGAATCCGGTTGCATCCCTGCGCGGGCAGGGTTTGAGTTCGACTGGCGCTCACCACGGGCGTCTCCGGCACTCGGAATTCTGGCGGCAGGTCGGTCACGAACTTCAGCGCCACCTGGACGTCCTCCTCCCGCGCCTCGGTGCCCATCTTTCCGCAGCTATTGTCGCGTTTCGCAGGCGCGCCTCGCGCAGGTGTCAGCCCCGCTGTGTTTGCAACTGCGCCCGCGCCGACGCTAGTCGCCTCCTCAAGGCTTCCACGGCCGCCGCAGTGGCACAGTGTTGAACATAGAGTATTGTGGAAGGTCAACAAACTGTGCCGTGGAGGCTTAAGTACTGGCGTGGGGACGAGCAGAATTGTTGTTGTTGTCGATGGAATTGATGGGGTCGTTACTGCCATGGCATTGGCGCTGTCAGTCCGACGGCGCTGCGCAGACTTTCGTCAATCACAGTGCACCAAGGGAGCATGCGGTGGAAATCGATCCAAGGCACACCGCCCTGTGCAGTGATCCATTTACTCGATGTCTTCAATGGAGTTTTCGACAACTCATTACACCCATTGAAAACGCTGCGTTGACAATCCAAAGGGTGCCATTATGTCGCTCTTGGTACGCCTAACGCCGAAGTGACGCTGAGCCGGGCCTCTCCTTTCTCGACTGCGGGGGCCGGGGGGAGGACCCTCTGTATGACCTGCTTGCGAGGATATACTTTTTCTTGTGCGGTTAGTTCCTGCTGCAGCACCTTTGCCAAAACGTTGTGCAGCAATTTTGAAAATGTGGCAGTGATTGCAGCGAACATTCATGGGTATTTCAGATGTGACACGGATGCCCGTCGACAACACCACCCCAACGAATACCCTGCCAATTGCCCCCCAATCAGTGTGACCCCTTTGTGTTGTTAAGAGCAGCTTTGCAGGACAACAGGACCCCAGTCGGCGTGACTCCCATTTATCCGCCAACCTACCAGGTAAGCGACGCCCCAAGCTTTTCCATTGGCCCAAAGGAGAAATCAGATGTGGTTGCCATCGTCCAATTGTCCAGTCAAGTCTGACAAGTGGCCCTGCACAGCCATGGCTCTTCCACCACTCACAGCAATATGGGTAGCGCTGGTTGTATTGCATGGTGCTGGCCACAAACGCGTAACACGGGACGTTCGTCGCGACAAGCAGTTCTTCGTGAAGAGCCAGTTCGCGCGAGGGGCAGAGCCTGTTCGTTCAGTGCACCCTCAACTGACGAGGTGCCGAGGCTGTCGACGTGGCCCAGCCCCCCGTTCAGGGGCGATTCGACTGCGCTATCTCCGGGGATGACGGCCAGAATGGACCGCAGCCCTTCACGCAAATGTAATCAAAAGACTTGAGATGGGCAAACAGCAGCAACAGGGAACAGGCAGCACCCAAAACGAGGTCTCGATCCCCAGTCCGACCCAAAGGCAGCGGGCGCGTCACACTCCGCCCACAGGACCACAGATTACGCACGCGGCTCGCTTACGAATCGTCGGAGGCGTACGAGTGCGCCACGCCCCACCCGCAGCGATCGCCAACGCCCCGCCGGCCACCGCGACAGCCCTGATCGCCCCCCCCATGCGGCGCCCGGGGCGGTGGCCCGCGCTCTGGGCCCTCGCCGCCCTCGCGCTGCTGGCCGCGATCGCGGTCGCGGACGACCTCGACGACTTCATCGACAGCGTCGACGCCGTGGTGAACGAGGTAGCGGATGCCGCGGCGATGGCGCACAGGGGGCGGGAGGAGGCGGTGGAGGATTGCGAGTGCTCCTTGCACGCTTGCGGCAGCGCATTCCGAGACAGCCATGAGTGCCGGAAGGAGCTGGGGACGGCGCCGGCGTGCGGAAACTGCACCGGGCAGAAGGTGACACAAAAGGGGGGGGGGGGAGGAGGTGTTTTGCAAAGAGGGAAAGAAACAGGTTGCGCAAGGGGCGCCCCCTCGTGAGCAAATGTATGCGAGACTCTTTTCCACGCTGTGGAAAGTTAATGTGGATCCTCCGATGCGAAATGATGTGCAACCGGCGCAAGCATGCGGGAGGGGGGGAGGGAGGGAGGGGGAGAGGGGTAGTCCTGAGCGGGGAGAAGAGGTCTTCGCCTTGAGGTTTCCTTGGGCCCCCGGGAAGGGGAGGGGGATGAAGGGGCGCGAGAGAGGGATTCGGAGTCGGAATGTAAGCGTTTCGGAATCTGCATTTGAGGTGTTGCGCCTGCCGAGGTGCGGAAGTGCCGCGGAAGTCGCGGGCATCGGGGCGCGCCGCCGGCCGGGCAATTGACGAGGAAGCTACGCCTGGTGTGGCGGGTGGTCGCGCTGCGATTGTCTGCGTGGCGCGACGCCGTTTTGGGTCCGTTACGTTGATGGGTGTGGCGGGGGACTGGACGGTGCGGGCCCGCGGCCCCGGGGGGGGCGAGAATTGGACGCGCCTAAAAATTTCGCTCTGAGGCCAAGGCGAGAATCGGGCTGCAGTCCGCCTTCGAGATAAGGGGTGCGCGGCGGCCGGACGCCAGAGCGCAGTGCGCGTTTATTCATGCATCGGGACGACCGTTGCAAGGCGGGCGTTTTCGCGATGGCAGTCCCTGCGGTGCGTGCGGAACGAGCGGATGGGAAGGGGGTGGCTGCGTGGATATGTGCGTCGACTTTGGGGTTTGTGCACGTATGCAGCCGGGACAAGAAGCACCGCGATTTCGTGTCGTGGCACCAAGGTTGGGGCCCAACGCCCCATGTTGGGGGGCGAACCTGGTCGCTCAGCGTCCAGGGGGCCAGAAGTTTAGTCTTGAGAGGCACACCTTAGTGCTTTGTTTTCGCTGTCTGCGCCATACAATTCACCGTGCAAGGATGCGTGGTCGTGCACCCTGTGGCTGGTTATGAGCAAAGGTTCCCGAAAGACCACTTGAGCATTTGGGGCTTACCATGGCCAGCAGGATGGGGGGGCACGAGTACCAATAAACAGCATCTGTTCAAGAAATGTTTGCGCTCCCAGAGTGACAGCAAGGTGGCAAGTAATCCATCAGAGTTGGTCGATGTGGGCTGGTGCACTCTGACATACGCCAGAAAGTAAGGTCCTCAAAACATCTCCAATGGCCGAAGAAGCTACCGCAAGTGATAATCTAAACAGCAGTTTGAGCAGGGCTCTTGTGTGTGGCACATAAATGGAGCATGTACCGATGTCCCAGTATTCTTCCTTGTTGTGCCATTGCGATTTCTTCTCAGAAACATCCAAAGCCTGATCACTGTCCCTTGTTGCGTCTCCCAAGCCAGGTCCCTTGAACCTAAAATCCTATGGTGTGATGCTCTGTGGCACCATGCGACATAGCCATGCCTTGGATGTAAACAACTGAGCCATCATCCCAGAGTGGGAAAGCAATGCGTATGACAATGGGCAGCCAAAGCAACTTCTGTTGTTAAACTTGTCATCAAATGGCAACGCTGGATGCTTTCCCCTTGCTGGCGTTGATGGGTGTATGCAGATTCGAAACGTTATCCTGCTCCACATTCGTTCGTTTCTCCTCCTGCCACTCGTGTGCAATGCATGCAAATAGTGCATGCAAGTTTACAAAAGCCTGTCCGAGCACGGACTCGAAGTATGTGCAGATGTTTTGTTGTACAGTGGTCAAGCCACCACCACCACGTCACTAAATGTTGCATCCTGCCACATTGTGCAAGTCAGTTCTGTGCTCCACTATATTGGGCGTCAGAAAATGCCTCACCTTTTGTTTGGACTCACAAAGAGGTTTGGGCTTGCCTGCAGCTGGACTTCGACAACAGTTTTGTTTTGACACCGCCTGGCACAAACATCGATGCCATGGGATCTGGGGTGAAAGATTCCATCTGCACCTTCAGGGTAGGATCACACTCACAATCTCCTCTCTAACGACTTGGCTGTGTGTGTGCTGCCGCAAATAGAGCCACTGCCAGCAAAGTTTCATTGCACCAACGCCCACAACATGTCAGCATACATCTGGTGAGGGCATAGCAGTACATCACATTGCGTGCAGTTGCCCTTTATAGCCACTTAGGAATCTTTGACACTGCTTTGTTCTTTAGGCCACCGGGCAGCAATGCTCTCCTGTGCACATTGTCTGCAGTCTGTCGAGTGTTGTCCTTCTCGCCCAGCTTGATGACTGCCATAGCCCTGTGATTGAACATCTTCGCACAACCATTTTCGCAATTCTTTGTGCAATGGTGTGGCGCCCCATTGTCAAAATCTGTGCCAATGGCACCTCCAATACATTTATGTACATTAACATGTTGTTTAAAGTCATTTATTGTACCTGTGGAACGTGCACGGAAGCGTCCTTTTCAGAAACTAGCGCTTTCTAGTGGCTCGCATTTTGTGACAATCAAGTTCACCCTGAGCATGTCGAGGGACAAAGCACTTCGGACTAGTCCAGAAAAGGAGCGCTCGATTCGGTACCAACTACTTCCAAGGTCCGGAGGCAACGACGTCAATAGTTTTGTTGCGTACTTCCACCTGAATTAGTGCATGCCTTGCAGAAATTGGATTCTGTGTTCCTGACTGCCAACGTCCACAGCGAATCGGGCGGGCGAGCGTGGACATATGTGGCCACGACAGATGGAGTTATGAGGTGTGTTTGCGGGGCAGTTGGCATCTCAACCCCCCACATTGGTCTGGATAGCCATCCAGGTGACTGCACAATGCTTTGTCTCGTAACGGGTTGGTGATGAATGAAGTGCATAGCATCCAGCCCTATTACTGTGTGAAATTCCATTACATCCAGCCAAAGTGTTTGTCCCTATGCTCAATCCAAGACGGGGCCCATTCACAAGAAATGCGATGTAGGGCGATTGGTGTCCACAACTGTCCCTAAAACGCCCACTCAAGAATGTCCACAGCACCCAAGTCCAAAGCCGATGCACAGGAGCACTTTGGAAACCCTATTACTGTGTGATAGCTTCCCACGGCGTCACTGATGCCAGCCACTCTTCGGCCGCTCTGATGTCCGTGCTCTATACCGTGTAAACGACGCCGTGGAGCAAGTATTCGCTGCGGAGCACCATATGCAGCTCACGCTCGTCTTGTGCCCCGTAATGTGAAACTGCACCTCCACGCTCGAAACGCACAATGATTGCACCTTGGCTGCCAATATTCAGTTGAAATCCGCTGGGCCCCCGGAGCGCAATTGTCACAGTACTGCGCAATACATCGGGCAATATCGCATACTGGTATTTATGCACCGATTCACAGAGTGCACAAATGGTTCTGTGGGCTGCTGCGAGGATTGGAATGTCGAGTGCACTTTGTTTCACACAATGTTTGCGAATTAAACAGGAGCTGGCCGGGCCGCGCAAGGGAGCGCGGCGATGGGGTCAACGTGGAAGACGCCGACGAGGGGCTCGGGTCGTGCAAGATATACGATCCAGTGAGGCTCTCTACGATGCATGTCTGCTGCTGCCCGTCCGTTTTTGGATTGAGCGCTTTTTCCGTTCCTCGGCAAAACAAAGCCCCCCTTCCCCGGCTCCACCATGCCTGTTGACGACTCCCCCTATGCCATCCATTGCGCTGATCATTCCCGCTTCTCCAGTGTCGATGTCCAACGAACCATGCGCTTGCATAGCCGCTCAATCCCTTGGCGCTCACATTTCACCTGTGCTTTCACAGCGCACTCGACCGTGGTACGGGGCTGCAACCAGTGGCCCAAAGGATGTGGTTGTGTTGATCGACACATCACGTGAGTTGCGCTGAAATCCCCAAGAAATTTTGTCAACTGGTGGCTGCTTCCAGACTGACAATCTTCAGATACAGCCTGGCTTACTTAAGAGACTATTGCCGCATTTCTTCGAAAAAGAGCCAATAGCAGTGGCCCGAGACGCTGTGTTTCAAGTGACCTTGCGTAGGTAACGTAAATCTTCTGAGAACTTTTCAATGGCATCCCTGGTATTGAAGGGGGGCACTAGGTTCTACCATGCAGGCCTGCAGGGCGTTTAACTCCCCCAGTGCACCCGCACTTGAAGAGCGAATTCGCTCTAGTACTTCGAACTATGCTGCAGGCATCCATGCAAGAATCGGATGCAGCTTACCGGGCACTACTTGCGCGCATGGAGCCTACCAAGGTGTCACCGTAATGCGAGCATTTGTTCGCCAGGGATTTGGCGCAAGGCCCAAGCACGTCGAGTTCATTCACAATTTCGCTGACGTCGATACACACAACCCTCCTCAAATCCTTTGATTACATTTGTCACACAAACATGGCGAAACACTGCCCTTGCGCCTGAGAGGCGATGTTGGACACACAACCCTCCATAAAGTTCAAAAGTTTCAATATGGCAGGCACCATGCTGGAACCGGACAATCCGTTTGTGGAGGGCTCCGCAACGCGGTGGGACAACGCAAGGGCGGCGCTGCTGAATCTGTTGGACACTTTCAGCCTGACGGACCACGTCAACGTGGTGGAATTCAGCGATGCTGCCTTTCCCATCGTCCCAGGTGGCCTGGTACCAGCCACGAACGAGAACGTCGAACAAATTAAGGAGGCTCTGGAGATCATACGGCCACAGGGCGACAAGGACTTCCGGGTGGGCTTGGACGCGGCCTTTGACGTGCTCATTAAAGCTTCAAAAACAGCAGACGACGACAAACCTCGCACCGCGAATTGCCAAAAGGTGAGAAAGAAGTGCACTGATGTCGAATGCGATTTCAAATCGAATGTCAATTCTAATATCGCATGTCGTATGTCGAACGCCATGCCCTTTCGCCTACCACATCCTGCCCCTGAGTGCATGTCACGCTGCCTTTTGTGTTGCTTGTGTTATGTGCTCATCATTTCGCACCGTAGATTCTACATCACACTTACCCAGAAAGGGGTGCCCTTTGTGCGTCCTGTTTCTGTCATTTCTGGTGCACCAGTGGCGCAAGTCTTATCCACCACGTCATAGTATATGGTAATGATACTAGGATATAGTGCCAAGCTACAGGGCGTACGCACTATGTCTATGTCGGTTCTCCGTGAGGCCTTCCAGCGGCTGCTTCAAACTGCTACTGACGCAACACCACTGGACTCAATGGAAGTACTGGAATTTTGGACAAAATGATCGCACGCCGCCAGACCGCATGGTCGATTGATTCGGCATATGCACGTTTAATGTCTTGCCCATATTGAAGCGCTTTACAATCTTGCAAAATGTTCCATCAACTTGATTGCGCGTTGCGCGCAGCGCAGAACAGTAGTTGCCCGCACCTGGTCGTCCGCCAGGAATCCAAGAATCAATGACTGTTCCATGCAGCGAGTGTGCGTGTGCCGATTGAGCCGCTTTGTGAATCAACCAATCGAGAGGGTGCAAGTTGCTCGGCGGATGCCGCTCCAGCAACAAGGTCGCCGCCAAGCGAAGGTGTTGTAACGCAGTTGTTGTTTTCAACAACGCATCTGTTAATGAAGTCGCAATGCAGCTGCCAACTAACAAGAGCGGTGATGACATGTTTGCCGCACTGAACGGCCGTGTCCACAGGTGATCATCTTTCTCACAGACGGACATGACTGCACCACGACGGCGCAGAATTGCACAATGAACACGCCAGAGAGCTCTCCTCCTGTTGATGCTGTGCATGACTTCGTCGCGAAGCAGCAAGACAAGTTGGAGGCGGCCGGAAGCGAGCGAGCGCACATCTTTCCAGTGTCGTTTGGACTCGATGGAGACGACAAAATCCCAAAACAACTTGCTTGCGCCAACGAGGGGGTTTGGGGAAGAATAATGTGTAAGGTTCAGAAGACTGGTTCACCCAGGATCGCTTTCAGTATACTGAAATACGTATTTCAGCTGCAGTGCTGTTGGGGCTGCACATCGCCACGGTGTGTGGATGCACTGTTGTTGTTTCCAATGGATGCTTTGAATTCGATCCAAACCAGCCCGCCGTCCGATTGAGAGTTGTGCGCTGCGCTGTGAGATCCATGCCAATTTTCCCTCTCGCAGGACAAGCGTGCGGGTCTGCACCTATGCACAGCAGTTTATTGACTTCATCCCTCTGGCTGCTTTCATTGCACAATCTAGGATAAGGCCAAGCCGCAATGCATTTGGACTAAATGAGTCACCAGGTGCTTCTGGGTCATTCAGTGGTAGTATTTGTCCTGCAGTCTGTTCGACCGTTGTGCAGCCTTTGAAACTTTCGATGCTGCATTTCGATGAGCAACCGCCCCAGCCGTCATGCATCCGTCAGTCATTGGGTCGCCCTTCAGCATGCTCAGTTGTGATGAAGATGCCATTTACTGTCGATCCGTACGCACATGTGCGTAAATGTGTGCGCGGAGACAGTACCCTTCACACTGGGGGTTCGTGTGCGTTTGCGAACAGGGCCGACAAAGACCAAAACATGTGAACTCTGCGACTAACTGAAGTGCGTTTGTGAGAAAAACCATTTAGGTACTTCGGGCTCCTTGAATGTTGGTTTACCCCTGTTTTGAGGCATGCTCTTATCGCAGCAAGCCGTCTTCCCAACAGCTTAAATATGTTCCCACCGCAGAAGTCCAATTCACTATGAATATCTTGCGCAGCGTACCCAAGTACCCTGCGGATAGTTCAGCCGACAGCCCACCCCGTGCTTCCGGGTAGTAGTCCCGGGCTCAGACCGAGGGGCAATAATAAGACAGTGGCGATGGATAGCAAAACATTCAGCTATGCACTAAGTAGTGGCAAGCAGTGAATGTTGAATATGTCTAATACTGTGTCGCACTCACCAATGCGCCAAGAACTGCCGTGCAGTGACTGTGCATTGCGTCTAATGCTGTGCCATGCTCAGACACGTTGCGAATGGTGCCAAGCACTGAATGTTCCGTTCCTGCGACAGCCGGCGACGACCCCCTCGTGGTGCTGCACGCCTACACCTCGTACCTGGCCTCCAGGCGGCGGGACGCGGGTGTCGTCTGGACCCGGCAGTACGCCGACGAATTCGGTCTTGGGCCTGTGTTCACCGCCGCAAAGCCCATCCACGGCCCCAGGACTTCCAGGGGGGAGGGGGGCGCCCTGTTGGGCGTGGCGGGACACGACGTGCGGGTCGAGGACTTCCAGGCGCTGTCCCCCAAGTTCGAGGGGGTCGTGCAGAGGCTGGAAACGCGCAGGACGCAGTGCAACGACACGAACTTCAGCGCCTGCGAGCTGCCGGTGAGGTCCTTGGGGCCCAGAACGGGGCTGTGCTGGTGGCGCCGGTCGGTGCAGTCTGACGGCTGGGGAGCGGTTGCTTCTCGCGGGGTGAAGCTGGAGGATGAACTGCGCTGGCGTGGCGCCATTTGATTGGATCACGAGCGGTTGTGACTCCACGCCCTTGAAGAGAGCTGCATATCATAGGTTTTCATACCCTTCCGCATCAAAAAATTTTACCGTTACGCTTGTTGCTCCGAGTTTTGCTTATCACAGCGTTAGTTTTACTGTTTTGCGTTGCTCCGCAATTTTTTGAATGAGCGTTATATATTTTATTGTTTTCTCCGCAGAAAGGCCAAGCGCTGCGTTACTATGCAGAAGGGTTTAGAGACCTACGGTACTCGTCAATATTTGCCCAGTGCATGTAGTTGGGCAGCCGAGTTGGGCTGCACAGCTTCAGTTGTAATGCCACAGTAGTATCACGTAATTGGGGTGCACAATGTCAATGGCTGGGAAGCCCTGAATCATCACACGCCATGATATTCCCTTTGCAAAAAATTGCTCCTTGCTGGTGTGATTTGGGCGTATTAGGACAATCGCAGTCTCACCCTCCACTCACGGCGTCCCACGCCCTTTGCCTGTGAAGATACTGCGAGGCCGCAGTGGCGAGTGCCCCGAGGACTTCATGAGTAGCATGTGCTACTACTTCGACAAGACGGACAGCTTCTACATTGCGCCCGACACACCCCTGCTGCCCTACGACAAGGCCGACGTCTTCTGCCAGAGCCTGGGCGGCAAACTGGCGGAGATGCAGGACACTGGAGAGGAGGAACTCGTCACGGGCCTGGCGTCGAACTCGGGCTCGTGGATTGGCCTCAGGCGAGATGGCAACTTCGTGTGGAGGTGGGCCAGCAGCGGCGTGGAGGTGGAGCCCACCTCGGAGCTGTGGGCGTTCACAAGGGGCCTGAACGACGCCGGCAAGGCCTGCGGCAGCGTGGACAGGCGGGGCGTGCGGCACAGCGTGGAGCCGGCGGACTGCACCACCGAGGCGCGCTTCATCTGCGAGTTTGCGGCCGAGGCGGAGCCGGATGTGTGCACGGTGAGGGGGCCGAGCGTTGCCGCCGCACTGTGGTAAATGATTCCCATGCAGTTTGTGGCGTTTCATTTGTAGAGAGTAATGTAAGGCGTTGGTAAATTGCAAGTATTTGTCCGATGCGATTGGCATGAATTCGATTTAGTGAGAAAAAATTTGACTGCCTTTGATTGAAATGTATTCAATACATTGTGTTGCAGAAATTCTATCTACACTGAATTGATATTAAGCACTGCTTCGAAATAGTCCTCAATATTTGATGCACGAATATTCATGGGGCAAATATTTGCTTCACGGAGTAATAATTCATATCAATTTACTGCTCACAGCAATTGTGCAACAACCATCAATGGTTGCCGTAGACTTGTTGCCCATAGCTTTGAAATGCCTGAGATCTGTGCACCGGTTGCGTAGACCATGTCTAAGTGGATCCCAACCTTGTAGCCATAGCCTCCATTTATGGTGCCGGCTGTCAACAATGGCAAATACGGTGAATCGAAGACCTACTGTGGGCTCATGCCGTGCACCAATGCACATGCGCAATGGCGCCGCACAGCGACGGCGGAACTTCCTCGCGGTTGATGAAAATTGCGTCACGAGGACTGGTAGATTGCCGCAGGGCGTGATCTCCCGAGCAACTGCAGCAGCTGGGTGGCGAAGACGCTTATTTGAAGGTGGCCGTTTATACTGAAACGTTTCCGCCAAGCGGCCATAGTAAAGAACGGCAGCGCTGCCGTCGCTTTTGCCAGCGAAAACGAGGTTTAGAATGTACGAGCTGGTCCAGTTGTGTTCTTTGTTACAGTTATATTTTCCTTTGTGGGCTTTTTATTCCGGCGATCAATATGCACAACTTGAAGGACAATGCTTGTCGTCTTGTGTCAATAACGCCCAAAACACACAGCTGTTCTCTCTTTTGGAAACTGCTGTGAATCCACATCGCACCATCGCCGCCTTCCTACCAAACAAGACATCTCCAACACCCCATTGATCCATCACCTGTTTGCCTGGCCTATTTCATTGCCTGAGTGGACGATCACATAAAATGATCCATGAAATGAGGAAGTAACAATTGGGCCTGGCCTGCGTCCGCCAGCGGGAGTCCGACCTGGTCAGAGTTGACAAGGACTATGAATACGCTGTGCGTCCGCTGTCCACGTGCAAAACGGAAGACGAGGCCCTCCTGGTGGTGACGGAGGCCACGGCGGCCGCGGAGTTGCTTCCCCCAGATCGGGTGGTATGCCCCCTCGGAGAGCCGGCAACGACATTCAAGCTGCAGTGTTGCGCTGAGTGCCCACCATGAAGCAGCCAGCGGCACGGGATGATGTTCGAAAAGCGCCGTGCGTGCGTTGTCTGCAGAAGTTGTGCGGAATCGTGTTTGTAGCTCGCCGAGTCGGCGGCTGTGCACGCGTTCGTTGCCTTGCCGTATTTGTTTGCACAAGCTGCGGAGGCTTGTGAGCTGTTGTTAAAAATCGGAAGAATTCGAGGCCAAGGGCGGATTGTGGATGTGCTTGGATGTTGTTGGCTCGATCGGGCACAGGAATCTTTGATTCGTTGGGCGCGTTTGTATTGCTTGCTGAGGGGCGATTGAAGAATACTTTGGGAGGAAATTCATTCTTTTTTGCCACCGTTAGTTGCAGCAAAGGGTTTTTCGACTTCGGCAGAGTTGGAACCTGAGTGGAGGAGAATAAGAGCTGCAGCAGATTTGCTCCCTGCTGGATTGGACGTCGGCGGAATGGGAAAGACGTGAAAGAAAACTGTAGCGTGATCTGTAGATTACTTTGTCTTAATGTACTTACGGATCCTAACATTTGGCGCGGGATGTGCAACCTTGACGCGACAATAGTCGATCAAATGATTGACAGCTGCAGCCAAAGCACGTTCCACAGCTTCCACAGCTGGCATCTTTCAACAGCAACTTTTAGGAGTTTAACAACTATAACTACGAACAGCTTTTAAGGATGCGGGCTGGTAGCCGAGGTTCAGTCAGCGGGGACTAGATCTTCCCTGGCGCAGCTTCTGGTCAATTACATGCGCCGCGCCACCGTTGAGGTACGGCCTGCGCCCCACTGCGTCACCATCCTCCCCTTGCGCTCACCCTGCGCACCACGCACCTGACGTACACCCCTGGAAACAGAAAAAACGCACCAAAATTGGAACACGTTACCACGTTCCCCGTCCAAGGCCAGCTCAAGAGGATTTGGCAGCGCGCTGAGCGCCACAGGCCTCCCCCCCGGTCCCAACCCCCGTCCCACCCTCCTGGGTCAGTCCCCCGACCTCCGACAGCGCCTCGGCGCCCACAGACATGGCCTCCCGGCGGCCCCCAACCCCTCCCGCCATCGCCGCGACCATCCTCCTCCTCCTCCTGGGCAGCGCCGCAGCCGATGAAGTGGACGACCTCATCGACAGCGTGGAGGCGGTCGTCGAGAAGATCGCCGACGAGGCCACCGCTGCGTTCGCCAAGCGGTTTGAGTCTGTGGAGGGATGCGCGTGCTCGCCTCACGCCTGCGGGAGCGATTTCGAGAGCAGCGAGTGCGCGGAGGACATCGGCGACGCGGAGCTGTGCGGGGCGTGCGCCGGGCAGAAGGTGTGAGGGCGTGCGCGCCACGCCGGCTCGTTCACGGCGCGCCGCCTTGTCCGCGCCTCTGGGATTCATTAGTGGCGGGGATTCATTGGCGACGGAAAGGATGGAGATCTCGACAATGGGCGCGGGGCTCCTGAGCGAGGGATGGGGAGATTCCTCGCCGCGCTGTGACGGATGCTGCGGCTGATTGGGTGAAAATGCGGTAAAGGTTGGGTGATAGTGCGGAAATCCTTGCGCCCTAGGGCGGGCCTTTCGCGGCCATCTGGGTCGATTTCGTCCCACGTTGTCGGTGCCGTTGGGGTTATCACCGCGCATCCCGCCCGCGACCTGTGCCGCGGCGGATGGCCTCCCAGCGGGCGGCCCGCCGTGGATTGCCCCGGCGCTCAATGCGGCGGGAGCGAGAGCGCCGGCGCGCGACGGGCCCGATTCGCAACATCTGATGCGCTTGCCGAAAGAGGAAGTTTGTTGCCGCAAGCCACCCGTAAGGGCTGCGCCGAGACAGGCGTGAGCGAAGGCAACCAACCCGCAGCTGTTTTTGCGGGTGAGCTGTGCCAATCTCCCCGATGCCCACCAGCGCGGTCGAAGGCCGCTGGTGTTCGGACATTGGTGGTCCGCGTCGGGATTGGCGCTTCCAGGCCCGTGTCTGGGATTGCTCCTCGGCGCGTCCGATTCAGCCTCCCCGGACAGTAGTCATCCAGCCTTGGAGCTTGCGCTCCCGCCTCTCGCCCGCCGGCGCATTGAGGCGTGGGGTGGGAATGCGCTGCCTCGGATTTGGCGACGATTCTCAGACCGTTGGTGCATGGGCATCACGACTCCCGCCTTTGCGAGCATTGGTGCCAGCAAGAAAATTGTCGACAGGTGGCGGCCAGTCCATTGGGACAGTGGGGTCAGCATCAGCGAATTTTCTTCCCGTGTTGGATTATGCCGCCAGCGCGCGTTGAATGAGTTGACCGAACTGTTGAGGGCAATGGGGCAACAGCTTAGTGGGGACAGGTCATCAAACCCATTGCGCAATTGGACGCCCGCACTTTAATTCTTTTCGTTGGGGGCGGCAACGCGCACCGGTTACTATGCATGACTCGCATGGAATATGGCAAGTAAAGGAGCTGATTTCGGCTCCCTGCGAAGTCCTGTGGACATGCCTTACACCACCATTGGCTTTGAGGTAAATGCGTCTGCCTCGTCGTAGAAGACTCTCTGTTCACCTGCGCACGAAGTGTTTCGCACGAAGTGTTGCGCACGTGGCACCTGAGCCAGATCTTCAGTCTCTGTTGTCCCAGCCGTCGTAACAACTAAATGCCAGGCAGAAGCTGAGTGGGTCACTTTGAGAACAGAAAATTGTTGATGTTTGGAGCGCAGAACACCATCTTAATGAGAGTTCAACGATAGCTGATATCCATGGACCACAGTTTGTGTGCAGGACATGGCAAATCCAAACCCTTGCATCCTGTTGGCGATGAAGGGCATGGCAGTATCTGGCATTAATTACCCGGTTCTGGTTCAACAGATGGTGAACTGTCACATGCTTGACAAATGTAGCCAATCCCGATTTGCACTATCTATGTTTATTTTTGATTGTTTCGTCAATTGATTACTCTCTTTTGGATGTGCCGCTGCAGCTGTCATTTGAAGAGAGCTTCATCTTGACACCACCAACAGTTGACCTTGAGGACCTCCCTGCTGATGTCAAGGATTCCATCTGCACTTTCAGGGCAAGCTGGCTGCTGTTCTTTCAATTCCTTGATGCTTGCCTGTGCGTTAAACGAACAGTGCTTGTACCAGTAATTTGCAACCCACAGAGGGCAAGGGCAATGCCTTTTATCGACTTGTCCAGTTTGGTGGCAGCCCCATGGATGTTGACAATTTCTTGATAGGTGCAGATGGATCACAGCAGCCCTGGTGTGCAGGGCCCTGGTTGCTGTGTCTGATTTAATTGTGGCAGAAGATGCTTTGATGAGCAGCTTCCTGTACATGAACTGCTGATTGCGTTTGACCTGCAAATTTGCAGTGGTTTTCCTCCCAAACATGGGACGAACTTTCTTAAGCTGAATCACCAGCTGCCGTTAGGCTCTCAACAGAGCCCTCAATGGTTTGTCACCTGCCTGATGATGACTGATGGGTGAATGGGCAGTGCATTACCACGTTCAAAAAACGTCGTCAATGAGCATATGCGATAAGTCCTCTTTGCTTATACAACAGGGCTTAAATGATGTGTTCAGTGAGGTTAAGGACGACTTGGGAATCAGGGCATGGAGTTATGTGGCCACGACGAATGGTGTCATGAGGTGGGCACTGCAGATGTCTCGAAGCACTGTATCCATGCCCCGCCACGTGGTGCAAACGTTGGTAATGCCATATGTCAACCGTGAGTAAGAACACAGAAGTACTGCCAGATTCTACCAACGTGACTACTGAGGAACAGGGAGATGGAACCTCAAAAGGGACATTTTTGTTGTGGAACTGTTGATCATGGCGTAAATTGCAAAGAAAGGGGCAAAAAGCGTTGCTGTTGTGCCTTCAGGGCAATCACGGGCACAATTCCTTGTGCAGCACTTGCTCAAGGCTGTTTTTTTGTTTGTCTAGCTGCTCAGAAATTACATAAGTGTTGTGGCAAGTATGCTGAGGCGTTCTCTGCGGCATTTGCGCAGAAACTGGCCTGGCCATGCGCACGAGCGTGGAGAAGATGTCATCCCAGAGCTTGCCGATCCAAACCTGGAGGGCTGCAAAATATATGACCCGGTAAGGGGATGCTTGCAGGCATTTCTGGAACCCCCTTACCCAACACATTCCCATTTATATCTTGGTTCTTTGTACTGTTTTTGTGGATAGGCATCCTTGCTTGTCCTGTCCATTGTGTTTGGACACCTCTAGTCCTCCCTCAATGCTATGTTCATCTTATTTTGCAGCCTCTGCATTATTGACTTTGAAGAATGCATTTCCTGGGTTCCTTCAGTGTTGTGCAGTGATTCCTTGCTGGCTCCCTGTGTGAACAAACGGCCTCAGAACTGTAGGTAAAAGTATGCCTGGCATTGTGTTGCAGGTGCAATGGTTGTGCTTGTTATATGTTGATAAGCCCAACTAACCAGATTGTCTTCTGTGTGCAGCGGATACGGCCATGGTATGCAGCGGCAACAAGTGGTCCAAAGGACGTTGTGCTGGTCGTTGACACTTCGGGTGAGCACCTGTGGCAGCAAAACCGAGAGAGCTTACTGGTTGCATTGAGCCTCAACTTTAAATAGCGTTGTGCCTCCAGCACGACTCAGCAAATCTGTAACATGCTCACACTACGGGAGGCTCATCAAATGAATGGGCACAGCAATCCGCCTCAATTTAAGGCAAAGTGTGAAAGGTAGTTGGGATGTTTTGCCTGCTGCCAACGCGAGCATGGGTGGCAAGTTGGCTGTCATTTGTTGATGTTGCCGCGGATGAGGCAACTGGTGATTCTGTACAGTGACAAAATGCTCAGGTTAACGTGCTGCTCACGAACTGTTTGTCACCAGGCACTGCAATTTAGGCTTCAAGTTTTCTAGTCGAGCATCTTTGGCGACCTCGTATTTATTTGCTGAAGCAATAAGATGTGTGCTGAACGTGGGGCTGACATAGCCTGTGCAGTGCCAGGGCAGTGATTTGTTGTGGCACAATTATTGCACTCACTCTGATTCGTGTTGGATGTGGGTTTGTCTGATGCCTGTTTTCGGTGGGTCTGCAAGTGTTCCAAAGTTGCGATTGCTTTAGGTCTCTGCCAAGACTGCCCAAACCAGCTGAGCGCAGTACCATAAGCCTGACATTGTCTCCTGCCTGCTCTTGAAAGTCCGCTTCCATTTTGTTACTCATCACCACTGGGCAAAACATTGAACTTTGCACTAAGGCAATGATGGAAGCATGTGCACTGGTGTTCTTCAGTGAGGAGAACATTCTTTGCTGGTCGTCTTGCAGACGAAAATTGGCATGCACTGATAGACCCCAATCTCCATGGGGAGCAATGTAATGCTGAGGCATGCGTCTCATATCTGTCTCATCAGTGTGTCCAAGAGAACAATGCAGTATATGGCTCCTGAAGCTTTGTCAGATATGTGGGCACACTGCTGTTGCGGACATAGAGCAATTATGATCCTGGTGAAGTTCATCTCTGTATTCTCCTGCTTGTGTGTCTCAGAGAGCATGCTGGTGGCCAGTGATGGCGAAGGGGATTCGATGACACGTTGGGACGTGGCCAAGAGGGCCATCCTGAGCTTGTTGGACACATTTGGCATCACAGACTACATCAACATGGTTGAATTCAATGACAAGGTTACGAGCCTCAACCCAGGGAAGATGCTGCAAGCCACGTCTGAGAACATCGCTGCGCTGAAGGAAGAGGTGAATGGGATTGAACCCAATGGGGGTACTGACTTTCGCAACGGCTTGGAGGAGGCATTCGATCTGCTGACCGAGGCTACAGTGAGGCACAGGGAGGAGGAGGAGCTGGTCAGCTCGGACTGTCAGAAGGTGGGGGGATGTTGCTGGTAGTGATGCTTTGATTCCAGATGTTTGCATCACACTCAAATAAGCATGTGCCACCCGAGTGGAAATAGAATTGGCTGTTGTTGCAACTCGAATAGCATAGGGTTCCAATGCTATGAAGTGTGATGACTCCATCCTGTCTTATCCAATATTTGCCAAAGTCAAATGCGTCCATGGTCTGAAAGGCTATCCCTGAAATGGGGCCAGCGTTGTCTCTGTGAATTCAGAATATGAATTGTTCGTTGAAAGAGGACAATGGGCAGTGTCAGGCAAGCCCTTCAAGCACACTGTTTTCTTGTGCCTTGTTGGGGAGGTGATTGCTATGTGTGTGAGTTCCAAGCATCGCACAGCATTGGATTTGAGTGAAGGTATGAATCGAATGATATGTGCTGTTGTGAAACAGTGCAAAGGGCCCCTTATCGACTTGTGTGTGATTGGACGTACTTTCATCTTTGTTAGCAGGCATAACAGCTATCCCATGCTGCTTTTGCGACCGTGCTGTAACAACACCATTCCAACATTTTAGCAAAACCTACCACAGTACTTGTCCATGTTATGCGTGGCTAGTTCTGGCGCAGGCACTGTGCTCTAGCCCTGCCACGATGGTGGCTGTGTCCCATGCCCCTTCAGAAGAGCAAAGCTGAGCCAGTGAAAGTTCTCCACTCTACAAAAAGGGTGCAGAAAATGCCAGATGATATGAAATAGAAGAGATCTCATAGTGTGTCCCGCCGTCTTGGTCCTTATGCTTCATGCAGCTGCAGTGTGGCCTGCGGCAACTTGCCCTGAACCTTGATGCAGACAGTGGCCCATGAGGCCCACGCTGACAGGAAGTGAAACATGCAGTGCCACAGGAAACTTTGCAAAGTTTCAACGACATGCAGGTCTATTGATTTTCCTTGCCACACTGGTGCTCTTAGGGTGGGCCAGTGACTGTACCTCTCCTCAATACTTCTGTATCTGTGTGTGGAATTGTGCCCATTATTGTTTGCAAGCTTCAAAGGCTGTGTCAGCTGTGGTCGGCTGTGTTTGCTGTGGTCGTTTGCAGACAGACTCAATTAAATTGCATTCAACCTGTCCTTGCTTTAACAGTTGCTCCTGACATGTATGTGCACAGGTGATTATTTTTGTGACTGCTGGTGAAGATTGCACATTGGGCAATGGGAAGAAGTGTGCAAAGAAACCACCAAAAAATTTGACGCCTGTGGATGCCGTGCTGGAGCTCATTGAGGAAAAGCAGCAGGAGCTGGTGGATGCGGGCAGCCAAAGGGCACACATTTTTCCATACTCCTTTGGCGCAGATGCAGACGACGAGATTCCAAAGGAGATGGCTTGCGCAAACGAGGGCGTTTGGGGCCGTATCCTTTGTAAGTTCCAATGATTGCTGTTACACATAGGTAAACAATTCTTGGTCTGGGGGCACAACTCCTGGAGTGGATTGTTGAGTCTCTTTGCAGAGGCACACTGATGTGAAAGTCTATTAGAGTCTGCAGAAGTTTTGAGGTGCCCTACAGGACTGAGGCACTCGGAACTTGCAATAACGGGAAAAACAATATCAACTTTGTGATTATTGTTGCAGAGGTCAGTTGACTGGTTCTGAGGGTTTGTGATGGTGCTGGGCTGTGTTGTGACATTGTGGTCACTCTTGCAGTTTATTTTCCAGTTAGTCTTGTGAAGGCTGTCACAAAATGGAACACAATCATCATAGCATTAAGAGAAATGGCATGTGAATATACTTGTACAATGTTGTTGGTGTGTATGTAGCCAATGGTGGGTCGGGCGTGTGCTCTCGCGCCCTGTAGCAACAGAATCCTGAATGGGAATGCTCATGTCGTCTGCTGCTGGGAGACTTTGTGTGTACATGACAGAATATGAACACAGAAGGGGCACTGCTCTTGGAAATGAGGGAACAACAGGCCAGTGCCAGTTTTGCTGGTGCCCTGTGAAGATAGTTGGGACTAGAACCTGGATGCCAGCCATGCGCCAAATGTCTACCATCATATAAAAACCTCAGGATTGGACAGCCTGCCTGTTGTTCAGAAGTGGATGAGTTATGTGCAGCTTGAGTCATATTTGCCTTGCCAATTCGAATTTAATGTTTGTGCAGCAACTGATGACCCTCTCTTCAAGATGAATGCCTACACAGCATACCTCGCTAGCCAGCGAGGCAATTCGGAACCCATTTGGTCCAGGCTGTATGAAGACGAGTTTGGACTAGGGCTGGTCGTCACTGCTGCAAAGCCAATCTACAGCCCCAAGACATCTCTGGGTGCAGATGGTTCGCTTGTTGGCGTGGTGGCCCACGATGTCAGAATTGCTGACATCGAGGAGGTCGCTCCTGACTTCAAATCTGTAATCCTGCAAATCATCAGGCGGGGAATCCAGTGCATAGACACTGTTTTCACAGGCTGCGAGCTTCAGGTGTGGGATTCAACTTTGGTTTTGCTGGCAGTGCTTGCATTACATGGGGTTTGGGGTGTTCTGTTTGCCTACCATTGTGAGTTCATTGTTGGCTGCAGAAAACCTGCCACTCGTAACGCCCACCAAAGGACATGTTCCAAGGCATGGGTCGTTTTCTCATTGCTGTGGCTGATACAGTTTTGGGGCTGTTCCCGCACTTCAAACGTAGTTGTGCCCTAAATAAACTGCAGATAGATGTGTGTAAGTTACTGTCACGTGTACTCTAGCGAGTTTGGCAGCAATCGGATATGTTTGAATAGAACTGGGGTGAATATAGAGCGAATCGATGTGGAGTGATGCTGCATGGCCACCATGCCCATTCGCAGCGAATGAGGGTGTATCTGCCATCACTGCCCATCAGTCTGCATGCTGTGGATACCTTGCTATGGTTGCCTTGATGCTGCTACACCAAGCTCTGCAGTTTAAAATAAGGTTGGCTGAGTTTGAATTGTGCACCATTTGTGGCACAGCACAGTGGAACTCCCACTGGTCATAGACCATCCAGTGCTTAAATGAAGTAATCAGTGAAAAGATGGCCGTTCTCAATAGCTCGCAGCATATATTCTGGAGGCTCAACAAATTGTTGCAAAGGGTCTCTTACAGTTGTAGTCAGCACAGCCGCAGCTGCATCTACGATTGCAACTGCTCTGCATTGATCCGTGGCTGCACCGATCCAGGTGCTCAGAGGGGAGGAAGGCCAGTGCCCTGAAAAATTCGACGAGGCGGACTGCTACTTCTTCGAGAAGTCAGGCAGCTATTACATCGCTCCCAAAGAGCCCCTGCTGACCTTCGACGACGCCGAAGCCTTCTGCCAGGACTTGGGAGGCAAGCTTGCCGACATTGACGAGCCAGAGGAGGAAGATTTGCTGGCAGGCCTGGCTTCGAATGCTGGTTCCTGGATCGGCCTAAGGCGTGACGATACAGGCGAATGGAAGTGGAGGGTGACGGGTGACGCAGTCCCGGAAGACTCCGACATCTGGGTGTTCAGGAAGGAGTTGCAGGACCCCAAGAAAGAGTGTGCAACTATCGATCGCCGAGGCGTGAGGAACAGCGTACATCCAGAGGACTGCGCCACGCTCACTCGACCCATCTGCGAATTCCCTGCCGACGCCATTCCCGATCAGTGCACTGTAGGTTCATCATCGCAGCGTTGCACCCAGGGTCAGAATGCTGATTATTTGCAGCGAGTTCTATTGGCTTTGTTGCCAGGGCTTGGTGCTGAGGATATCCACAGCATCACCACATGAGCTTGTTTCCTGGAGCAAAGTGTTGATTGCTGTTTATGAAACTGCTGATTCTGCAGCTGACACGTTTTGGGGATATATGGTGGCAAAGATGCAGCTGTGCATGCAACTGAGAAATTGGGCAACATTCACGTGTATGCTGAAGTGGCATCCTTCTAATGATTAAAGGTCTGCTCTAGTGTTGCTTCACAGATTTACCTGGCTGAATGCTGTGGGGCACTGTGTTGCAGAATGAAGTAGAAGTGTGCATGTATGCCTTGTTTGTTTGTGGCAAAGAGTCAATACGATCACATGGAGAGGTTGCGTTTGCCACCCTCCACCAATGGTGCTGTGATCGACTTATGCCACAGCAATCTTTCCTTTGGAGTGGGAGGTTGCAAAAGGTTGCGGAGTTGTCGAATGGTCAGCAGAAAAGCTGTGGAACGAGAACTTCACCGGACAGGGCCTGAACGTGTCCTGCTTCAGACACGCTCACGTGCTGTTCGTCCATTGTCGCAGGGATTTTGGCAATGCTTGCTGCACTAACCTTGAGGCCAAACACCGTGCAATGCTCCTGACTGTACATAATAGAATATTAAAGGGAAGAGCACAGCACTTTGCGTTGTCTGGTGAACTTGTCTGTGGCCGACGCCAGGGTGACAAGGCGCTCCAGATCGATGAAGACTACGAATACAACGTTCGGCCTCTCTCAACGTGCAGACAAGAGGAGGTCGATCGACTGGACGCGACCTCGGCCAGCCCTGGCGCAGAGGACCTTGCCATCGAGGATGTGGTGTGCTCGCTGGGCGAGACGAAGAGCACGTTTGACGTTCGTTGCTGTGACGATTGTGACGTATAGTCAGCAAAGGTGAGGAGAGTATATTAGTCCCCACTTCTTTTGTTCGAAGATCCCTTCTTCTGCTGCTGACAAGGCCAGTGTGGGTCAGCGGGTCAGTGGTTTAGGGTATAGGGTGCCGAAACACGAGTCGACAATCACAAAAGGAAAGAGGGACTAAGTTTATGCCCGATGGTGAGTGTGTTGACGGCGGTTTGTTGTGCTGGACAAGTGACGAGATCACAACTTTTGAGTAAGCGTGAGTGGAGGGTTGCTGGGTGTCCGTGTGCACTAAGAAAGAGTGCACCATCTTTCGTGCTGTTTGTTGGCTTGTTTGCTGACTAATTTCCTTGCTGGCCGGTGCGTTTGGTGGTGACAACTTGCTGTATTTTTTGCAGTGACGGAGAAGATGAAGCAGAGGGAAATCTTCCCGTTGCTGCCTCCAATTCCTGACGGTGTTGCAGCTGTCGTTCATGTCAACGGGCTGAAGAAGCCTGGCGCCGGGTGCTTTTGCAGGACTGCTGACTGACGAGCTGTTCTAGTTGCCAGCTCTTGTGGCGAAAGATTCAACAATGTTAGATTTGCAGCAGAACGGCAGAATGTCTTCTGCGAACGAGGCAATTGACGGTGAATAGTGGGGAGGGCACTTTTTGCAAGGGGCGCTGCTCTCTCTTTGGTCCCAAGCTGCCGTTGTAATGTGAGGAGCATTGTGTGCATCAATGCCGGCGGTTATGTTGCGCCAAACTCTGAACCAAAGGTACTGCCGCGTATGCAGTGCTCTTGTATGGCCTAAATTGGGTTTTGTTGCGCCCCAGGGCACACGCCGTGCCTTTGAGATATTGCCGAGATCATAGTGTTGTGGACCGAATCTTCGGCTGTCTGCAATGGACAGGCTTCGAGAGCACTTCGCAGGGTATGCGTTAAATCCGACCCGACCTTTGGCATTTACATTGACGGCGCCCGCATAATGGCTCAGTATGGTGGGCGCTTGTACGGTGGCCAGCCAGGCACATGTGCAAGCGCTCAAGACACGGGTGCCCAACGTGGAGAGCGGCCAGCTGGGGGAGTTCCTGGTGGGGCGAGGACTGCCGCCTCACGTCCTGTCCCTAGAAACGGGTGTCAGAGCCCACTGCCAACATGCTGCATGGTGCAAGATCGCCGCAGGTAGGCCGACAATAAGATGCCAGCTGGACAAATTGGCGAAGGGCCATGCACTGAGGCCGAGCGTCACAACAACGTGCAGTGTGCAGGCGCCCCAGCGTAATAGACATGGTACTGCTGTGATGCCTCTGGCACCCGCCAAGCCAGCTGCTCGCAAAGGCATCGCAGCAGTCACAGTGCCTCTGGGGGGCGCCGGGAGCCACTTCTGCGCCCACATTGAGATCTCAGGGCAGGCAGGAGGACCAGGTAGCAGGGCAAGGCCCCACAACACGCTCCCTGGGCCCACACTTGGGTTGAGAGCAGAGGGCGGAAGCCAAGGCGAGGGCACAGGTAGGCTGGGAGGGAGTGCACATGAGGCGCCTGAAACCATGTTCCCATGCGGAAGGTGTGAGCCAGGGGGGCGCCACTACACGATGAAAGGAGAATTGCGTGTTGCTAGTGCGCACGAGGCGGGGCCCACCAGGGAAGATGGGGGGGAAAGGAGGATCCCCAGGCCACAAAGATGGAGTCAGGCGGGGGGTGTGAATTGTAAAACCAAAGAGGCGGTTTTCAATACAAAACGCAACAAAACAAAAGGTGTGGTCTTTGTCGAAGCTGCTGTCTATGATGCTAATATTGTCCCAACCCAGCGCACTGGACCGGGGTTGGCGGGGTGAAGATTGCGTCCACCATCACCAAGCAGCTCCCGATCGACCGTTGTTTCTGAGATCCAATATGAAAATCGTGCCCCCTTTCTCTCCATCCCTTGTGTGGCTTTTGGCGCTGGTTTCCTGGCGAGACCCACCCTTGTTGTTCCCGCCGACCACCAGTTCCAAACGCGGCAGCACATTAGTAGGTTGTCCCCAATGGGAACTCCCCCTATTGGCTGCTCAATGTTGGGCACCAACGACTTAACCATTTGCGCGTGCCTGGCTGGTGACTGTACATGCACCCACCATATGGGGCCTGTTGAAGTATAGCATAATGAATCGTGGTCGATTTCATCTATGCTTTGTTTATACTTCATTTCTGCTACGTGCGCTTCGTCCAAGAATTGATGTAATGGCTGATGGATTGTCTGGTCGGCCAGTTGTCATTGGCAACGGCGTTGGATGATCTGGCGGAAGCACAGCTGTGGGTTGAATCAAGAGTAGTGGCAGCTATTGTGCTTGAAAGGCACATTGGATTATGTGATGGAAGTGCGGCTGTCGGGTTGAATCATGAGTGCATTGACAGCTGGAATATGTGAAATGATTGATGGGAATGTACGATGTGTGGTTTGGCGTACAAAAGTTGGACATGGCGACATTGTAACAGATCCTTGTCGGTGATGGGTTCCATGCTCCGGGTGCCGCAAGGCCGCGTTCCGAGCCGCCTGGCAAATCGCAGGCCCCCGACGCCAAAGGCGTGGCTTCCGTGAGGCTGCGCGGCAGGGGACAGCTACTAGCAAGCGTGTGGACGCGGGCCCCGAACGTGGGGCATCTCCACATGCCGGCGCCTTACTAAGGCGCGCGGTGAAGGGTTGACACCCCCCGTGAGGGCTGTGCAATCGCGGGCGGAGGACCCCGTGCGCCGGCGAGGGCGTTGGCGCGATGTGGGTTGACGGGGAGCGATGGGAGGCAAAAAGGGAGGGCGCATTACGTGGTGCATCGAAGGAATCGTGAACCGTGGACGGGACTGCTGCAAGGCGGAGGTACTGCGGGTTCCGGCAGCGAGCACGGGCTGCGAACGAACGCCAAAAGGGGGCGATGTGCGGTCGCCGCTTATTTGGCTGACTCCGGAGGGGAATTGCCCGTCATTCTGCGCGTGATGGGACGTTCCTTTTAACATAGTTTCAGAGCTACGTTTTGCTCCATGGGGATCATGTGAATCATGAATCTGATGAATCTAAATCGGAGGATGATAGTAATGAACGACGATGATAAAAGGTTGTTCTACAATTCGGAATATGAAGGGGGATTCTTCTTTTTTCATGCATTAGAACCTTTGTGGTTGAAATTGGGCGATTGACTCTGGGAAAGTGCGGCCACCACCAGAGCCCCTCATCTTGCTCGATTTTTAGTATTGAGTAAGGGAGGCTCTCCGGATAGGGTTAGTGCAGCGACGAAGGGGGATTTGCTAATGTATACTTAAAGGGTTTTGAATATGATGCATTCTTTTTTTTTAGAAGAATCTAATGGGCCCACCAAGAACCGCAATTTAGCATATTCGATGTTGTGACATCATGGCTACACGTATAGTTCGGAGTTTGCACAGTGGAAGGCAGGAGTGCCCATGTTGAAGTATAGCATAATGAATCATGGTCGATTTCATCTATGCTTTGTTTATACTTCATTTCTGCTACGTGCGCTTCGTCCGAGAATTGATGCAATGACTGATGGATTGTCTGGTCGGCCAGTTGTCATTGGCAACAGTGTTGGATGATCTGGCGGAAGCACAGCTGTGGGTTGAATCAAGAGTAGTGGCAGCTATTGTGCTTGAAAGGCACATTGGATTATGTGATGGAAGTGCGGTTGTCGGGTTGAATCATGAGTGTATTGACAACCGGAATATGTGAAACGATTGATGGGAATGTACGATGTGTGGTTTGGCGTACAAAAGTTGGACATGGTGACATTGTAACAGATCCTTGTTGGTGATGGGTTCCGTGCTCCGGGTGCCGCAAGGCCGCGTTCCGAACCGCCTGGCAAATCGCAGGCCCCCGACGCCAAAGGCGTGGCTTCCGTGAGGCTGCCCGGTAGGGGATAGCTACTAGCAAGCGTGTGGACGCGGGCCCCGAACGTGGGGCATCTCCACATGCCGGCGCCTTACTAAGGCGCGCGGTGAAGGGTCGACACCCCCCGTGAGGGCTGTGCGATCGCGGGTGGAGGACCCCGTGCGCCGGCGAGGGCGTTGGCGCGACGTGGGTTGACGGGGAGCGATGGGAGGCAAAAAGGGAGGACGCATTACGTGGTGCATCGAAGGAATCGCGAACCGTGGACAGGACTGCTGCAAGGCGGAGGTACTGCGGGTTCCGGCAACGAGCGCGGGCTGCGAACGAATGCCGAAAGGGGGCGATGTGCGGTCGCCGCTTCTCTGGCTAACTCCGGAGGGGAATTGCTCGTCATTCTGCACGTGATGGGGTGTTCCTTTCAACAAGCTATTATACGGGCGCTGCCAATGTAAATGATAAAGGTCAGGTTGGATTTAATGTATGCCCTTGGTAGCTATCTCTATGGCTGTTCTTATAGCGTGGTTGCCTTGGTGTCGTTGTTACGCGCACCAGCCTGATGTGGGAGACGTCCTACTAATGGCCCTTGGTGTGGGGGACGCCCTGCCCAAGGCACGTACTATTCCTCACCCACTGTAACCTTTATCCATATTGGGATACGGGAGTAGGAGGGGTGGTCCCGCCTAGGTGCCCTGTAAGGACCTAGGTGCCCGGCGAGGCGGGTCCGCGGCTCAAAGAGGGCAGGAACCCCACACCCACATTCTATTCGTAACATTTGGTTTCGGAGCCGCCTGAGGGTGGCGGCCACGCTTCCACCTGGGAGCGCGCGAGAGTACGAGACGCCGGAGCCCTTCCCCGGCCTCCTCCATGGAGGCTGAGGAATCGGAGGAACAAGCCGGGATGGGCAGGGGGAAGGACAAGCCCGGGATGGGCAGGCGATCGAAACAGCCCGGGATGGGCAAGGAACTGAACAAGCCCGGGATGGGCCAGGAGGTGTAACAGTCCGGGAGGACATGGCTGGACCCTCC
>CAJHUC010003123.1:0-26483 GCA_905146915.1 Ostreobium quekettii | reverse complement strand
ATTGGGCTTGTACGAGTTCAAAGTACTTCCCTTTGGACTTGCGAATGCCCCTGCGATATTCCAGCAGACGATGCACCATATATTTGGTGATCAACTTGGCAAACACGTCCTAGTTTACCTGGACGATATTTTGGTGTTTAGCCGAACTGCTGAGGAACACATACAACACCTTCGGCAGGTGTTAGAAGTGTTACGACAGCAAAAGTTATACTGCCGAATGCACAAGTGTCAGTTCAATAAGGAGGAGATCTCCTACCTGGGACACATCGTGTCTCAAGAAGGAATTCGCCCAGATCCCGAAGGGATTGAAAAGGTGAAGAACTGGCCTGTACCTCAGTGCGTGAAGCACGTACAGCAGTTCCTCGGACTGGAAAATTACTTTCGAAAGTTCATTCAGGGCTATTCGAAAATGGCGACTCCCTTGACAGGCTTGACCAAACAGAATGGCAAGTGGGAGTGGACGTTGAAATGTCAGTCAACATTTGAGCACATCAAGGAGTGTTTGACCACGGCTCCTTTGCTCAAAATGCCAGATCCTGAGAGACCATTTGAGGTCATCGCCGATGCCTCACAAACTGCTGTGGGGGCGGTCATGATGCAGGACAATCACCCTATTTGTTATGCGAGTCGAAA
Organism: Ostreobium quekettii; assembly: GCA_905146915.1. Classification (NCBI taxonomy): domain Eukaryota; kingdom Viridiplantae; phylum Chlorophyta; class Ulvophyceae; order Bryopsidales; family Ostreobiaceae; genus Ostreobium; species Ostreobium quekettii. Next base: position 25,850 of record CAJHUC010003123.1, on the reverse strand, counting down.
GTTCCTCCCAGCGGAGTTGAACTACAGCGTGACAGACCAGGAAGCTTTAGCTTCGGTCCATGCTGTCCAGTTGTGGAGATGTTACTTTGAAGGAACATGCTTCAAACTGGTAACGGACCACTGTCCGTTGACCTACCTTAAGTCACAACCACAACTGAGCCGCAGACAGGCCAGGTGGTCAGAAATCTTACAACAGTTTGACTTTGACCGGGAATACCGCCCAGGGCGAAAGAATGTGGCTGATCCACTCTCTCGCATTCCTCCATCGCCCGATGAGCAGGAGGCTAAGAGGAAAAGTCAACTAGTTGTATGTGGCTTAAGAGTAAAGCATAAGCGGGGCAGCCAAAAAGAGGCAACTGAAACGGTAGAGGCCAAAGATCTAGCCTCCAGGATCCGTTAGGCCTATGGCGAGGATCCCCAGCTTGCGTCTGTTAGACAGCAGCAAGATATGCGCTGTACAGACGGGTTGTGGCTGCGAGGCACTCAGGTGTATATCCCTGAGTCTCCCAGTCTGCGGACTGAGATCTGCCAGTTGGCTCATGACCATCCAAGTGCCGGACACTTTGGTCAAGCCAAGACTCGATTTGTCCAATGGGTACGTCAGGCCGTGAATGCACACGAGAAGTGCCCTATGGTTTCGCCTGGCTTTGTCACCAAAGGCGCCCTCGCCATAAGACCCTGCGCGCTTGTTACGCGCCCACCGGGTATTCTTTCGAGGAGCTGCGGACGTGAGTTGTCCATGGACTTCATTACACAACTGCCAAAAACTAAGGGAGGTCATGATGCTATCGTCGTGTTCGTCGATAGACTGACCAAAATGGTCCGCCTTGCAGCTACGACCACCGAGCTCTCCGCAGAAGGAGCAGCTGACCCGTTGGTGCAGAATGTGATAAGGCACCACGGCCTCCCCTCTCAGATAGTGTCCGACAGAGACGTTCGGTTCACTTCCAGGTTTTACCGGTACCTGGCCGAGAGGTGGAAGATCCAGCTCAACATGAGCACTGCGTACCATCCACAGACGGATGGCCAGACCGAAGTCATGAATCGGTTTCTGGAGGATTACTTACGCAGTTATACGCGTTCTGACCATGACGCGTGGGATGAACTGTTAGCCATGGCCGAGTTTGCAATGAACAACTCGAAAAACAGTTCCACCCAAGAAACCCTGTTCTATCTGAATTACGGGAGGCACCCAAAGAGTCCCTTAGCTCTTGGTGTGCAAATTCGGAAGCCATTAAAGGGCTATGACAATCCGAATGCCCGCGGCTTGGCAGTGGCCATTGAAAGGGCGCAGCAGCCTTATTTGAGGCAGTCTGGTACACCCCTCGTGGAGGGATTACCAGCAGTGACACGATTTGATCACCGTGTCCAATCAGCGCTGAAAGAGGCCAGGGCGTGCTTAGAGAAAGCACGAGATAGGCAGTCAAAGCATGCTGACCGCCATCGAAGAGAGGTGTCGTTTAGTAAAGGAGATGACGTCCTCCTTTCGACACAGCATATTACTCTCAAACACCCTGGAACTCGAAAACTATTACCGAGGTGGATTGGGCCCTTCACCATCCTCGACCGGATAGGTTCTGTCGCATATCGACTAGAACTCCCGGACAGCATGCATAGGATACATCCAGTATTTCATGTATCGAAGATTAAGCCTTATAAGGCAAGTGGCAGAGTACAGCCACCCCCAGTACCTATCGAGATCGAAGGTGAACTGGAGTATGAAGTTGAACGTATCCTTGATAAAAGGATTAAAAAGCGTGGGAGACGCAAAACTATGTTGAGTACCTTGTCAAATGGCTGGGATATGGACATGAGCATAACAGCTGGGAATCAGCAAAGTCAGTTGCAAATGCACAGGAATTGGTTCAAGCATTTGAAAATGGCAGAACACCTGTGATGCGAATGCAAACTGCATGAAGTACGGGATGTACATACTGAAACATGCTCATGTGTGCTTATGCTTTTGACAGGTTCTCTTGCGCTGGGCCCAGAAAAACACTGGGTATACTGCCCCCCGTGCAAGGTCGCAGTTTGGACACATGAACGCCATGTCCGCTGCGATCCTCAACGGGGAGAGGTTGGAGACCGCCGACCCCTACGTGCCATTTCCCCGTGCGCCTGAGCGTGCACGCGGACGTGGGCGACGGCGGGGTGCCGCACCGGGCCGATCTGTACCGGCGTGGGCTTCTGGTGGTACTCGGCATCGTGGTCGCCGATGAAAGGCCGGGAGGTCAAACATTTCCAGCCACTTGGCTGAGGAAGAGTTTTAATGAGGGTTGTGAAGGCCGGGACGGTCATGTAAAACAACCACTCTTTCTCTTCATCCAAAACTGTTTTGTGTGTTGTGTTTTGTTAACTGGGCATGTGGCAAATCGCACAGCCAGTTCCACCAACATACATACAATGTTTCTGCTCCCGTATTCACTTATACTGGGACGAGGACGCCCCTCTCCCTGAGGGGGACGAATGTTACGCGCACCAGCCTGATGTGGGAGACGTCCTACTAATGGCCCTTGGTGTGGGGGACGCCCTGCCCAAGGCACGTACTATTCCTCACCCACTGTAACCTTTATCCATATTAGGATACGGGAGTAGGAGGGGTGGTCCCGCCTAGGTGCCCTGTAAGGACCTAGGTGCCCGGCGAGGCGGGTCCGCGGCTCAAAGAGGGCAGGAACCCCACACCCACATCCTATTCGTAACAGTCGTGCATTTCTGCCGAGCCGGGCTCCTTGTCCAGCCCAGGTCCACACACACACAGGACCAATACATTACAAAGACCATTGTTTGTCCCAATATAGCCCGAGGTACCCACAACTTGTGTGCCCAGTCACCCTCGGATACATGATGCTCCTCCGGAGCAGAAGATGTGGCCATACCTATCATGCAAGTCACAGGCGGTAATCGTTAACCACCAGAAGAGGTGGTAATCCAATTCTGGTGGGATTTGATACACGTCGATGTACTGCCACATGGCAGCACTGCACCAATCGCCCCAGTGGCGGATGTGCTGCTCACGCACCTCCAAGGCGAAATAAGCCGACGCCCCACCCGCGCGTAGGCCGTGGTGATCAAAGGTGCCAGGGTGTAGATCCGGCGAGGATGCCAGGAGGTTCCGAAACCACGATGAAACTGTGTGGGCAGATGGGTCGCGCTCGCCCGGGAGGGTGAAGAAATGTGACGGCGCCCTGCCAGCGCCCGCTCAGGCGCGATCCCAAAATGCACCCCATCGAAGGAGGAGATCGACGATTTTGGGGGTGCCCCGGGACAGCCAGGAGTGTAAGCAGATAACCGGGTCCGTGCCGCACTTGAGCTTGGTCTTGCACTCCCGGAAGACGACAACACCGTCCGCCACCCGCACATCATCCAACATAATGAAATGGCCGCTTTGGGCCTGGTTGAAGAAAAAGAAATCGATCAGGGCGGAGACGGATACCCGCAATAGCAACAGATCCTCAGTCCGCAAGCCAAGCTTTAAAATGCGTAGCATCAAAGTTGCCGGCACCGGAGCATGGGAGGAAGCTGGCTCCGGGCATTGGCAATGTCAAGACCGGGTGAGCAAACGGGTCACCCAGTCGAAAGCCAAGAATTGGAGTTGCCCCGCCACCTGGTGCACCATGGAAATGGCGGCCAAGTACTGAGGGAGCCTGCGGACGCCCACCCAGCCTTCCTCCTGTAGGGATTGAATATAGCGGTAGATCGTGGACGGGTGGGCGGGAAGCGCCTGAAGCTCTGCGGAGGCACAAAACGCCTAGAATCTGGCAAACTTAACCTACATGGAATGCGAGTCGACTCCGTGTAGAAAGACAAAAACTCGAACCGCATCCACGCACAGTCTGATTGAAGTAGGCCTGTCCAAATCCAGCCCGTAGAGGGGGTGGTCCTCTGGCATGGCCTCCACCGGCAGCGGGTCATCTGGGGGATTCCCCCGGACATCTGATGTCGTCCAGGTAAACCAGAACGTGTTTGCCAATTTGATCACCAAATATATGGTGCATCGTCTGCTGGAATATTGCTGGGGCATTCGCGAGTCCAAAAGGGAGTACCTTGAACTCGCAAAGACCCAACAGCGTCACAAAAGCCGTTTTGGCACAATCTACCTTATCAATTCGAAGTTGATAATACCCTTGCTGCAAGTCTATGGCCGAAAAGACCTTGGCTCCTTGCAGTTGATCTAAAAGGGTATCTATTCGAGGGATCGGCCACTTGTTTTTAACAGTGGCCTTGTTCAGTGCTCGGTAATCGATGCACATTCGGAGACTGCCATCTGGCTTTGGTACAAAGACTACTGGGGCCCCAAAAGGGTTGCTGCTCTCCGTGATCAGACCTTTTCTCAACAGGTAATCCACCTGAGATCTGATCTCGTCCATTTCTTTTGGACTATACCGGAAGGCTGATCGCTTTACCGGTTTGGTACCTTCCTCAAGTGGAATGGTCAAAGCAACTCCACGATCCGGGGGAAGGCCCTCCGGGAGTTCCTCAAGAAAAAGGTCCTTGTACAACTTTAAGAGGGATGTGATTTGTGTTGGGTTCACAGTATGCGGAATGGTCTTTCGACCTGTGATGGCCGAACGGCCTGGGGTGCATCCCCCTCAGGGAGATCGCCAACCCAGCAAACCAAAACCAAACGGAGAGGAGATCCCCATTGATAGGCGCAACGAGCATAACCCAATGAACACAAATGACCCAACCGACGAGCACGCAAAGGTGGGGAAAGAGGGTGCCGTGGAGAACTGTGAAGGGTAAATTTGCAGCCACGTGAAACCACCCGGATATGTCCGCGACGATAATCAATGACACCGGCATGCTCATAAAGCCAATTGTTGCCAAGAATGATGTCATAATCGTCAGAGAAGTCAATGACCACACAGCGGACAGTGTCTTTATACCCTTGAATGGTTAAGGGTACTTCAACCACTCCTAAGGAAGGGAGTGAAGATCTGTCGGCCAGGAGGACTTCAGTCTCCGGCGAAGTGGAGTCCACACGGGTAGGTGTGGAGAACTCCGTTGGATCGACTATGCGACGGGTAGCTTATGCCAACTGCTGAATGCGGTTAAGGCGACGAAGCTGCCGATTAGATGCCACATGTGGCTATTTATGGGTGAGGCCTACACGTCGACAACATGTCGGGTTTATGTAGACCGTGCTGGTTGCCCCCGTATCAAAGAGGATAGTTGCGGGGATACCCGACTTGACCGGTAAAGGTCAAACGAGGGTGATCTTGAGAAACCCCGCCAATGCGGTGACCCGCTAGTCCCTATGGGGGTTGATAGTACACATTGACCGGCCAAGGAATGCCAGGCATTTCCTTACGACCGGGACGATCTTCATACGGTTGGGTAAACAACTGCGCATTTGGCACAGCCTAGGATCGTTGAGGAAGTCCCGCCATACGGGTAGAAGAATGCATGCTCCCACTTGATATGGGGCCTTTGCTCGTTCAGCAAAATTGTGGTCTAAGAAAGGACCAACACTCTTAAAATGTGGATTGAACCACACAAATTCATGAGATAATGGTTTCGGTAAGAAACTCGTATCTTGTGAACAGTATCGCGTACACAGTGCGTTATCCCCATTAGGGTTAAAACAAGCATCCAGTGTAAACTGATGGGAGACCAAAGATTGAAGATAATTAAAGTGCACAGGATTCAACATGCGATCAGAATGATCCATATCACTCTGCAGACCCTTTCGTGTTTTCTCAGTTAGTGCATTCTTTTGATGAATTTTCATCACATGATTGACAGCAGTTTGCAACTGTTGCAATTTAAGAACTGGAATGATTGGTGCCACATTCTTTCGCACATCCATGGGTGTTGTCAAAAGCTTAGCACTGTTCACAATATCCTTTCATGCTGCCAAACACAATGCATGTGAATTCTTGTGCACTGCTTTCACAGTCCGGTCGGGGCGCATCTGCATGGAGAGAAGCGTCCCCCGTCCCGGGCAATCGCCGTCTGATAGATGGCCGGCATAGAAGGGTTTAAAACATTTAAAACACCTCCCTGCCCTTTTCAGGACCTCTATCGTTATCTTGCGCAATTGCGAGCGATCGGTGACCGGCTTCCCTTCCATGGGATCGCGTATCCACATGCGGCTCATAAATGCGATCACCATGGGCTTGTGGACCATTCTTCAAATCAGTACAAGAACCTTTAGGAACCATTCCCCCTTGACCTTTTGGCCTATTGTACAACACGGGCTTTCCCCGTTTATCCACTCGCAACGCATGGTGCTTGTGAATGATTTTGTTAGGGGGCAGGTGGTTACTAAAGGTGGCCACCCGAATCCGTTAATAGCGGACGGGGGCTGCCGTCCGCTAATATCCATTAATTTAGCAGACCACGCCCTCTCTGTTGCTGACGTGGCACGGATGGCAGCGGACGGCTGGCCCCAATCAGCGGACTCTGCGGATTCCGCTTGGGTGTTAATGGATATTCTCTTACGGACCGGAAGCCACGTACCCCATTCGCTAATCTAGCGGATGACAGCGAACGTCTGTACCAAATCAGTAGATGACAGCAGAGCCCAGGTAGTAAGTACTGATTTCCGAATCTGGGGATCAGGTTGATTGCCAGCGTGGCTCAGCCAGGGTCCACATACAGCGGACGTTGGCTGTGACTGCACACATATTTTGTTGCCCTCCTGTTGCCATCCGCCGTCTCCAACCCCTGCCGCCCCACGCTTGGGTCATGGACCCACCAGGTGAGGCATACCGCGGCACAGGCAAGGCAAGCCACAGCACAGGCAAGGCAAGGGGACGCCATTAGTACCGCCGCCATGGCGGGAAATGCCGGGCCGCGCGGGGGAAGGGGGGTCTCGGATGATCTGTTGGCTGAAAACCTGTGTGTGGCCGGATTCAATCCGCCGGTGATGCACAGGCATAGCGCGCTATCCTGTTTTGTGGCCAGGGCAATGCCCTCAGTACCGCCTGCTGTGGCGGGAAATTCCGGGCCGTGGGGGGTGTTGGGGGGGGTCTCGGATGATCTGTTGGCCGAAAACCTACGTGTGGCCGGATTCAATTCGCCGGTGATGAGCAGGCATAGTGCGCAATCCTGTTTTGTGGCGAGGGCAATGCCCTCAGTACCGTCTACTGTGGCGGGAAATTCCGGGCCGTGGGGGGTGTTGGGGGGGGTCTCGGATGATCTGTTGGCCGAAAACCTATGTGTGGCCGGATGCCATCCGCCGGTGATGCACAGGCATAGCACTATCCTATTCTGTGGCCAGGGCAACGCCCTCAATGCCGCCTGTTGTGGCGGGAAATTCCGGGCTGTGGGGGGTGTTAAAAAGGGGGGGTCTTGGATTATGTGTGGACTTTGGAAACCTGGTGGCACATGGCCGGGTGGGAAGATCATGGCCGGGGATTGACTTCACTCCGGGATTTTGCCTGCGACCCTCACCACCTGTGTTACTGTATTCGCAGAGTCCTCAGGCGCTACCAATGCTGAAACAGAAAGCAGGCAGGGGCGCCTTGAACACGATGGACGTGTAGGTGCGGTGGACGTGTACCTCTGTGCAGCAAGCCTGAGTGCTGCCTATTGTGGCTGTGTGCTGTGGTTGGTGGCAGTACCCGCCGTCACATGGCTGGGGAAACCTTGGCAGTTCGTTCCTTCCATGTGGCCATGCATTGCACAGGGTGCACCACTTGTCGCTGCAATACCCATCGTCTTTGCTTAGATGCCACCAGCATTATTTGGCAGTACCCGCCGCCACCTGGCTGAGGAAATCTTACCACTTTGTTACTTTTATTTGGCTGCACACTGTACAGGGTGCGTTATGTGTCGCTGCAATACCCATCGTCTTTTTTTTCCTTACGTGTCACCACCATTTTGTGGCAGTACCCGTCGTCCCCTGGCTGGGGAACCTTAGCAATTCATTCCCTTTATATGGCCGTGCATTGTACAGGGTGTGTTGTAGAGGTGGCCACTCAAAGGTGCCATCCGGTCCGTTAAATCCGGTTCATTAATTTTTATCAGTTGTCCGTTAAATTTCGTTAAAAAAAAAGGAAGAAAAATTCAGAAAAAACGAAAAAAAACCCAAAAAATCACAACAACTGTGGCTAGTTGAAAATCTAGTATGCATAGGTTGTAAGAAAATACAAACATACTCTCTAATAGCGAATTCCATAAACTATAAGTATGACTAAAACCCAAAAATCCCCAAAAAATCCAACAATCCGCTAATTTTTGGTTAATTTTTGTCTTTTTCGTTATTTTCCGTTAATTAACGGAAAATTAACGGAAATTAACCTCTGTCTGCTATTAACGGATCCGGGTGGCCACCTCTAGTGTGTTGCACGTCCTGCAATATCCAACGCCTTTCTTTGCTTAGATACCACCACCAATATGTGGCAGTACCTGGCATCAGCTGCCGAGGGAAGCCTTCCCAGTTTGCTCCTTTTATTTCGCCGTGCATTGTACAGGGTGTGCTGTATGTCCCTGCAGTACCCATCGCTTGTTTTTCCTTATGTGGCATGACCATTTTGTGGCAGTACCCACCGTCACCTGGCTGGAGAAACCTTGGTAGTTCGTTCCTTCCATGCAGCCGTGCAATGTACAGCATGCACGAACTGTCCCTGCAATACCCATCGTCTTTCTTTGCGTAGGTGCCACCACCATTATTTGGCAGTACCTGCCGTCACCTGGTTAGGGAAACCTCAGCACTTCATCCCTTTCAGGGGGCCGTGCATTGTACAGGGCGTGCTGCATTTCGCCTTAAACAGCCGTCTCCTGGGATCACTTGGCTGCATGGGGTGCCTACTTTTATATCTTGCTTGTGTGACTAACAGCATGCATATGACTTCTGCAGTTGAGGCACATGGTGAAGGCGCCCGAAGTCCATTCCTCGGGCTCATCATCCGAAGAGGATGCTGCACAAGTTGTGCAGCAGAGTTGGCTAGACGCGGCATCACCCCCACCTAAGGGACCACTATGTTTCCGACGATCAAGATGGAGAAGACGAGCCCCATGCTCCCCACTACACATGGACCCAGTGGAGGCCGAAGTCGAAAATTGGTTTGATTTAAAATGGGCACCAGCATGTGAATATCAAAAAAAATGGAGTGCTGGGGATTGGTGGGGCGAGAATCACACCAGCTTCCCCTTGGTGGCCAGGCTTGCACATCGAATATTAGCAACACAATTGAGTGGGTGAGTACAACTGGCTGTGCATATATACCAAAGTGCCCTTATGTGAAATATGGAGTTGAAAGGAAGGAAAGTACTGAATATCTTTGGTTGTGTTGCAGGTTTCCAACACCAGCAGTGAATGCTCATTTTCCAAGTTTGGATTTATTGTGATGCCAACTAGCTATGCATATATGCCACAGAGCCCTTATGAAGTTCACAGGCTGAGAAGTACTGAGTATTTTTGGTCGTGTTGCAGGCCTCCAGCGCCAGTAGTGAACGCTCATTTTCGAAGGCTGGTCTAATTGTGATGGCCAAGCGCATTATTCTCAAGCCCGAGAACGTGGATCATTTGAGCATGCTAGGGTGGCAGATGGCAGAGAGTGGATGGTCGCAGCAAAAGCTAGCGCATCGACGCAAGAAAGGGGGGAAGGGAGGGAAGGGAGGGAAGTAGTGACTTTGGATTCCAAAGTTTGGATCACCACCGGTGACCACCCTCGTTGCCCCGGCGTGGAAACTGTGGAGTACCGCCGCAGCGAGGGTGTGGTACCATAGAGATAGAAGATAAGATATCATGACTTGTAATATTCCGTTGTCCTGTGTTGAAGTGCATACCTTGAACACACTATGTTGGAGTGGTGGATGAACTTTGGGTATCATATAGATAGAAGAAAATTTTGTTCAAGAAATACGTCCCAACAAATACTGCGATTGGTGGATAGACTTTACAGTCGCTGCTCTGGCATGTAAACTTCTGGAGTACTGCCGCAGCGAGGGTGCGATAGGCAGAGATGGTAGATAACAAATCATGACTCGTACTATTCGTTGCCTGTCTTCATATATGTTGAACTGTTGAACTTCGACGTACTATGTTGGAATGGTGGATGAACCTAGGGTATCATATAAATAGAAGAGAATTTCTGTGAGAAATGTGTCCAATCGAATAGTGCAATTGGTGGATGGGCTTTACACTCGCTGCCCTGGCATGGAAACTGTGGAGTACCGCCGCAGCAACCCATCGTTATATGTGATACGTATCACCCATTCCCAAGTATGTTGAGTGGCTCAACTGTATTCAGAGGTGAACCCTCTTTGCCACCTGCCTCAGGTGATGTGTGTATGTGTGTGTGTCCGCGTTTGGTGTTACAACTATGCCAAACCCTTGCTGGAATGGCCGGGAAGACTTGCAATGGGAGTGTGGTATGCACTGCGTACTACGTAGCAGTACCAGCCGTAGCAAGTGGTGCAGGATTGCATGCATACACTGGAACTTTACACGCGGCTTGTGTGTTGTTCAGTTCTCCAAATCACTCCATATATTACAAACCGCAGAATACATGACCTGGAAGACGCCCATACACATTTATCAAGCATGCAACCAACATAATTTGAGTTGCTGCAAAATGGAAACCCCTTGGCAACTTCGCCTTGACCTTGCCGTGGTTGGAAAGCAAGTACCTATGGGTAATAACGGACCAAAATTATTAATCAATGGATATTTTGTTGCGGACCGGACGCCGCACATATCATCCGTTAACTTAACAACAAATAACGGTGAAGAAAAAGTGAGAGCTGGATTTTGCGGACGGCAGTACGGCAAATAGCGCACCGGATATTACCGGACGAATATCACACTCAGTTTTACGGACCGGACTTAACGGACCGGACGGCACCCGAGTGTGGCCACCACTAGCAGTTACTCGTATTTGGTCTGCCAGTTCGGCTTTCATTTCGACGTGAGCCATATGCCTTGTACTCCTGGTCATATGTTGGCCCCGCTTTATACAAGTGAGCTCTCAAGCTTGCATAAGTGGCCCATTGCTCATCATCTTTGTTTAACAAACATTTTCTTTTTATATCTAGACGGAGTCCAGTATATAGTGCATGCAACTTGGAAAAATCATCCAGATCGTTCTCACATTTGAGAAACATCTGTTCCAAAAGTTGCATGCATTTAATCGTATCAGGACCCGAGGTCCCTGCCTTTGTAAAGGCTGCTATCTTAGACCGAATTTCAAAGTCTGTGCATTTATGGTCGTAAAGTGTCTCCATGCCATACTTAAACTGTTCCCATGACAGTTGAAATTCTGGTTGCGAGAGCACTTCCGCATCACTAGTAACCCCCCACAGGTGGCCCAATTGGGCTAGCAAGCTATGCTTCACTGACTCTTCTAGAGTATTCAGTGCTATCCATCCCCATTGAGATCGGGGGGCCACAGTGGTTTTGAAATACATAATGATTTCCTGCAACCACTTGGTCAAAGCTTGCTTATCTTCATTCCACTTTGGGGGTTTCATGCCTTGAGTATTTATCTTAGACATGCTTACCTGACTTCCCATTTTGGGCTGAATGTGCACTAGGGCGTAGGGCATCCCTTGAGCCGCCTGAAGATATCCCTGGCTTATATATCCGGGCCCCATGGGATTATAATCTTCCGGGGGAGGTGGAGGCTCATCAACAACCATATGCATCCCTTCCGCAACAGACGCCAACCGCTCTTCATGCGGTGGCTCGGGGGCTTGCATCAGACTCGGCGGGTATCCCATTGTTCCTTCAAACTCTCCCAACTCCATTGGATGGGATGATTCTCCAGGAGTCTGAGATGGGATCACCTGCTGCCTTGGGGTTGTTGCCGCCTGTGGTGCCCTTTCGGGCTGAGGTACCCTTTGGGCTGGTACTGTTACACCACCTGTGGCTGAATGTACTGACTGCTTGATGGATCTTGGATGAACGGGGACATCTCCTGCAGCCTTTGAATTTTCTGCTGGGTAGTATGCATTGGAGGTTGTATCCCCTTTGATCCAGTTTGGCCCATGGTGAAAAGCACTGCCTGCTGTCTTGGCACCATTTTGGGTTGTCGGGCTGCCACTTCTGGCTAAGGCGCTGGACGGACCGATGTTGAAGGACCAGGCAGCCTTGGTGGTCCTGCTGGTAACTACACAGTTCCTTCCATAGGAACTCGTCGACCCGTCAGCTGAACAGCCTGCCACTTGGTGGTTGTGTCCTGGCTCTCAGGCACATAGATGCCCAGCATTGTTTGATGCGCTTTAAACAGATCCCGCAACTTGGCGGGAATGCGCCGCAAAGTGTCCAGAGGTACCATCGCATGGTACGGGGCCCGTCGACCACTTGGATGGTAGTACCCCTTGTAGTACACACCACCATAGGGGTCGTGAAATGCCCCAAGCGTGTCCCAGAAACCGTGAGCATCCTGTATCACACATGCCTTTATCACGGGAACTGGGCCTCTGGACTAGGCATATCCCATTTCTTGCTGCTGCTGCTGTTGCTGCGCCATGCACTGTTGGAACCTTGGATCAGGTTTCCCCTCCGGTAAACAATTCCTCAGGGGCCCTGTCCATAACTGCTCTCCCCAACTGGAGGCCCTTTTGGCTGTTGGGCGGGCTGGTGGCCCTTACGCCGAGCCACCTGGAACTGGACAAACTCGGCATAATCCTCCTCGCCCATTGTATCGAGCATTCGGGCAGCCTTTATGGCTTCTGCCCTCGCCTTCTCTAAGGCGGTTTCCTATCACTTGACAGCAGCATAATCTTCCCTCCTTTCGCGGGAGATGGGTTCGGCTGGTGTGCCTGCCGATCCGAGATACACAACCTCGTCATTACTGGCAGAATCTCCAATTTTTGCATGTGTACACAAGTGTATACTCTCAACAGGATTCAAGGGAGGCACTGCATCAGCAATGTTACCTAGAACTGGTCTCTGAGTTCCTTGGGATTCCTCCCTTGCCTTTTCAGGCTGCTTCTTTGCCTTTTTAGGTTGTCTCTTTTCCTTCGAGGGCTGCGCCTCCTGCACCAAAATTTTCGCCTTCTCCGGTACGCCCCCGTTTACCCGGGGGCGAAGCTTTTTCCGGTACTCTTGCCTCTTTAACTGGAGGCGATGCCTTTTCAGGCTGCGTCATTCCAAATCGAGCGGGGTGGGTGACACCACTGTCGCTTCCACTCGACTCATCAGCCCATCTGGCCGCCTGTCACGGTTGGCTCCTTTCGAGCTCGGCAAAAGCTTGGGCTTGACTGGCCGGGTTCTGCTCATCAGCCACTGGCTTAGCCTCGAGGCGTTGTGCCTTTTGGCTGCCTCCTGCAGAGAAAAACCGCCTGATCTCAGCCTTGCGCTGGCGTTTTTGAGCTCGCTTATGCTCATATTTTTTGGGATTCAACTTCCTGTCCCGCTCACACCGTAAAGCTCTCAGCTCTCTGTGCTGGCTGGATTTCCGAGCCTTTCGCTCATCCAACTTCTTCGCACGGGCAAACCGATCCCGGTTACGAATATGTCATCTCTCCCGTATCGACATATCGCCCGGTAACGGGGAAGCGCATGATGAAAACGACAATTCGGAGATCTCCTCCCACCGTTCGTGGGGATCGTTAGGATTCGGTCTTTTTGGACTTCCCTCGCTCAAATCCCAAGGCTCGGGAATATGTCTGAGTGCGAAGGCCATTTTTTCTGGCCAATTCGGGCCTTCTTTGGCAATATGATCGGCCATTCCAGGACCATACCACCTTTGAATCCTTATCAATCTCGCGGTGGTTAATCTTTCCCCAAACCGTTCAGTGGCCATTTGCCAGCCTTCATCCAGATCGTCGATGCGATCGCTGTGGAACTTAGTCCACTTAGCTTGGCATGGAGGCTGCCGGCTGTACAGTTCTCTAGTACCTGGAATAAATTCCAACACTTTGCAACTCTCTCCTGGTCCCCACTCCGGTAATGCGGGTCTCCGGAGACTCCATTCTTGACCTTTCGGCCTGTCCAGACTTGGTCTACATACAGCACGAGCGCTTTCCATGAGCGACTCATTACTGCTCTTTTCCTACTCACTTGGTGTCCAAATATGCACCTGTGACCTAACCCGCAGCTCCGGGGTATTGGCCTTTCAGCCTTCGGTCTCCCTCACTAGATCTGAGGTCTTAGCCTTTTGGCCTGTTTTCGAACCCATCCAATTTCTCCGCCCAGTCTCACCTGGCGATGGGCTCTTTCTTTTCGTCCGCGGCTTGCCGGCCGTCTTCCATTCACCCTCAGCTTCTGGAATCATCGGCATCGGTTGTTCAGTCGGACTGGGGGCCCTTTTGGCTTGTTTTGCGGGCTGGGCGATTCTCTCCTCTGCCTCTCTCGCCCGCATCTTCTACTTTGACAGCCGGTCGCTCAATGCGGCAACCTGCTGTTCAGCCAATGCCTTCACCTCGGCTGCCTGGCGACTAACCTCCTTGGCCTTCTTCAAGGCAACTTCATGCCGCCTGGCCTCCTTCTGCGCAGAGGCCGCCGTGATCTCCAGCTTGGCGATCCAGGCGGCGGTCTCTTTGTCGCGTGTCTCCTGGGCCCGCGAAGCCGCCGCGGCCACCATCTGCTCCAAGAGCTCCATTATGCCTGGTGCCTGAAGAAGGGCCGCCATGGTACCCGGCTCCGCCGCCTCCTCTTCTTGGGGCACTTCCGCCTCGGTCATCGGGTGGTCAGGCTCCTCTGGCTCCGCTTGTCCCGATGATGCACCGGCCATGTCCTTTCGGACTTCTTCCTCCTCTTGCCCATTTTGGGCTCTAGTTCCCTCACCGGCTGAACTTGCCGGGGTCCCCTGTCGGGGTGATTCCTCTCCCATTTCGGGGGTGCCCTGTCGGGCTGTAGGGTCCGTTTCCTCAGCCTCTATGGAGGAGGCCGGGGAAGAAGCCCCGTTGCTTCTGCTTCCGCGCGCTCCCAGTCGAAAGCGTGGTAGCCACCCACAAGTGGCTCCGAAACCAAATGATACGAGAAGATTGTGGGTGTGGGGCTCCTGCCCTCTTTGAGCCGCGGACCCGCTTCGCCGGGCACCTAGGTCCTTACGGGGACCTAGGCGGGACCACCCCTCCTACTCCCGTATCCTAATACCTAGAGCGGCTACGATGGGTTGAGGATTAGGTATCTTGGGCAGGGCGTCCCCCACACCAAGGGCCATGAGTAAGGCGTCCCTAACATCAGGCCACTGCACGTAACAATGTGCCCATGTTTATTTTGCCAAAATTTAGCGTTTCACCCTTACACCCCTCCAGCCCTGCTATGAGACGCCCTCGTCTCATGGTGTCATTCTGGTGCTGACTCGGCCTCAAACTTATAGACTAGTCGGCTTGCTCCGGTGAGGTTAGTCATCGGTTCCCAGGCGTTACTGTAGTTGTCATACCCCTTCTACTTGTCAATGACTAGATATTCCACTCGTTCTTCCTGTCCTACTCGGCATATGCACTTATCCAGGATTCGCTCGACCTCGAATTCCTCTCAGCCATCCACCATCATGGGAGGAGGCCGTACCTCTTCTAGTCATGCGAATTGTCCTTGATCCTTGTGCTATGGCCGGAGCTTTGACACGTGGAAGACTGGATAAATTCTTAGTGCAGCTGGCAGCTCTATTTGATATACCCATGGCGAGATGACTTCTGTTATGCACATGGGGCTGCAGAATCGGTTTGTCAATTTGCATTTTCCAGCACCCGTAGAGCGATTGGTCTGTGAACACCACCACCGCATCATAACCTTCTATGGTTTTGGGCCGGCATATTACCAAATCCATAGTGATGTGTGTCCACTTTCCCTCGGGTGCTAGGAGTGGGTGTAGTAATCCACGCGGTCGTTGTGTTTCTGCCTTGGTCCATTGGGATGTGTTGCATGTCTTGACATATTCCCAAGCATTGCCGCCCATGCCGTTCCATGTCAAATGGTAGTTTAGTCGTTCCGTTGTTCCGGCCCTCTCCAGGTGTCTTGCTGCTATGGCGTCATGTGCTTTCTGTAGAATCAAAGTCCTCAATACGACGTTATTTGGCACCAAAACCTTCCAGCCTCTGGCTCCTTCCCACTTCCATAGGAGTCGGTTCGTTAATTTGTATGTCTCGCCGCCCCTTTGCGCCTCCTTGACGACTTGGGTCAAGACCTCGTCCTTGCATAGAGTAGACTCATTTAGTCGTTTGAAGTCTTGATGCTGAACGTTGTACCAAGCTCATGACTCACTCCCGGTGATGGCGTAGGCCTACTGGTCGTTATTGGAGTCATCAGGGTTGTCACATGTTGTGTCAATCTCGGGTCGTCGGGATAAGGCGCCAGTTGCACCATTGCAACTCCCCTTTCGGTAGTGTATATCAAAGTCATAGTCTTGTAGGAACTCGCTTCAGTGTGCTTGCCTTTTGGATAGATTCTTCTTCATTTGCATATGTCGTATGGTCTGGTGGTCGGTATATAGCTGGAAACGTCTTCCCTCTAGGAAGTGTCGCCATATTCGTAACGCATGAATGATGGCCAACATTTCTTTGTCGTACATGTGGTAGCACGTCTCAGCTCTGCTGAATCGTTTGGACATGTATTCCGCTGGTTGTAACCCGCCTCCTTGGTCTAGCATCAAAACTACTCATGTTGCAAAGTCGTTGGCATCAGTCATGATGACAAAGGGCAAGTCGTCATTTGGCAGCAGTAGTATGGGCACTGTAGTCAACCGGCCTTTCAGCATTTGAAAGGCTATCTCCTATGGAGGCAAACCCTGGCACAAGGCATTGATAAAAAGTGGCCATCCCAAGGAATGCCCTTACATGATGCACATTCTTTGGTGTTGGCCAGTTTTGAAATATCTTGATCTTCGTCTTGTCTGGTCGGGCTCCATGCCTTCCAACCACAACCCCCAAGAATTCAATTTCCTCGGTTGCAAAGGAGCACTTGTGGGGCTTGACGACCAGCCCGTGTTTTCGCAAGCATCTCATGACGATCCACAAGTGCTCCATGTGCTCTTCCATATTTTGGTTGTACATGAGTGTGTCATCCAAGAAGATGACAAGGAAGGTGTCCGCCACATCACCGAAGACTTGGTTCATGTATTGCTGGAAGGAACTCGGTGCGTTGAATAGTCCGAAGGGCATCACCAGGTATTCGTAGCTTCTATGTCGCGTGATGAAGGCCATCTTCGGTATGTCTTCCTCCTTTATTTGTATCTGGTGGTAGCCGGACCATAGGTCCATTCTTTTGAAGATGGTAGCCCCCGCGAGTCTGGCCATTAGGTCGTCAATTCATGGTAGGGGGTATCATTCCTTGATGCTTCTTTTGTTAAGGGCTCTATAGTCGATGCACATTTGTAGCCCACCATCCTTTTTCTTGGCAAATACTACCGGACTCTAGTACTATTTGGTAACCGGTAACCGGAGCTCCCCATGGCGAATTGCTTGGTCGTATGAACCTGGTATCCAGTAACTCTTTAATTTGATGCTTTAACTCGTCGTTTTCCTTGGGAGAGAGCTAGTATGCCAGTGTATGCGCAGGCTTAGCATTGAGCAACAGCTTGATGTTGTGTGCTGGTCTCCCTTCGGGCGGTAATCCCAGCTGTAGTTTGTCACTCATGACCTCCGGGGACTCTCTTAGTAGCGTTTCCATCATATGTTGGTTTTTGTCATCTTCTTTTGCCCCTTCGTTGGTGGCTACTCTTACAACCGCCACATAAGTCTCCGCTCCCTTTTTCAGGGCTTGGGATAGCTTCTTTCTGGATAGGGTGATTGCGTTGAATCGTTGAGTCTCTTCATTGTCCTCTAATAATCCATTTAATAGTCGTAGCCCTATTCTATCTTTTATTTGCAGCATGTTAGTCTTCTAGTTAATCCTTGGGTTGCATTCGCACAGCCACAACACCCTCAAAATTGTGTTGTGTCCTAGCTTCATGACTTGGAAGGTTGGCAGGTATTTAAATTCATTTATTCGCAGCTTGTAGGTATCCACCTCCTATTAGGGTTTGTGCCATACTGACCCGTCCACTTGGATGTTTGGGTGTCGCCTTTCTCTCTCCAGCACATACCGTATTGTTCATAGAGCTCCTGGCTGATGAAGTTACTGGTGGCTCTGCTATCAATCAACACTCTGAACTTTTGTCCTCCAAGTGTCCCTTTGAAGTGGAGCAGCTCCCCGTGCTTCTATTGCATCTCGTTGATTTCTCCTATCAGATTTTTCTTCACTGTTGGCTCTCGCCTCGTGCCGACCCACCATTCGTAGTCGACCCATATCTTGTTGTATTCTCCTCAATCTTGCGGCCTTTTGTACAGGCCCATTTTGTGGACCGTCATCCGCCAATGCGCTTGTCCTGCACACCAAGATTCCAGCGCCTTGTTTATAGCTTCTTCTTCTCCTTTCGCCTCCAAGGAACCCCTCTCATCCGGTTCTAGTCTAGCTGTCATTTCCATGCGGTTTTCCTGCTATTCTTCTTTGCACTGTCCATGTGCACTCAAGGCCCTTGGGCCCTGTGTCTCGGTTTCTTCGAATTGTCTTCTTAGGTTAATGGATACTATATAGTTTCCTTGTTCGCCGCGATAACTCCCACCCCTCAACAATTCCTTCTCACTGCCGCAACCCCCAGCTTGGCTTTCCCGCTATTTTCTATCATGCCAACCTTGCGCATCCAGGCCTTCAGGCCACATCTTCTTGGTGTTCTCGGGTTGTCCTTTTGGATTGATGGAATCACGCGGTCTCTCCTTTGTTGTCCGTGGTGATAGCCACCCCTCAATAGCTTCCACCACTCGCTGCCACCACAAACCTTGACTCGGTGGGTCAGCTCCTCATGTCGCCTCGAGGTCATCAGAATCGAAGGCTCCAAGACCAATTGTAAGGGGCGACGTCCCTTTTGGCTGGTCGGGAAATGTCCCGTTGAACCCTATTCGACTCAGGGATAGGTCTAGCCAGAACTGGAGCTATAACTTTGATTATAAATTTGTCCGGTGTGACTATATTTATACCCGCCTCCCAAGGCATCCCAGGGGTCATGCCAGAAACAGGATGAGTTATCCTATTTTTGGCATATGTGCTAGATTTCAAATTCATAATTGGTTTCTCTCTTATCCTCCCGTTCACCAACCTGCTAGTCCCCGAGGCCCGTGGGCCTTTATCCATTCCAACTCGTCCCGCTTGGGGCCCCAAAACCACTCCCTCTTGGGTTGAGCGTGTTTGAGCAACACGGGGCAACATGCCCATATTCATTATGCAAAATTCAGCATTTCACCATTACAGCAACGCAACAGCATAGCACCAAGAGGAGAGCGGCTCAGTCTCCAATGGCACAAGGGTGGCGGGAAAGGGCACTAGGGAGGCGCGAATCAGGGTATACAGCTCGTGTGTTGCATGTGCGTATTTTTGTTATTTGCGGAGGTTGTTCCAAGGTGGCATAGGATGTGGGAATGGGCGCCCGAGTCGCGTAGGTCATGGTGCGCAGGTCATGGCGCACATCTTGCTCCTCCCGGGCGCCCTTTCCCATCAACCCCAGGGAGCCATTCCAAGGCGGTACAAGCAATGGCAATGGGCGCCCAGGAGGGGAGGCTCATGGATGGAGTGCAGCTCACATCCCCTAGGTGCCCATTCACACCACCCTTGGGCCTCATTTCAAGCTAGCACGCGCAGACAAAATGGGCGCCTATGGTGCATCAATCAAGGTGTGTAGCTCGTGCATCAGGGGCGCTTGTTCCCACACATCACTCGCCATTCCTGTGCTCGCAGGCACCTATTCTCGCCACCCATGGAGGCGGTTCCAGGCTGTTGTGGGATGTGGCAATGGGCGCCCGTGCGGTGCCATTCTGTTGGCACCTACTGCGCACTGCAGGCATCCACTCGCACCACTGGCAGAGGCCGTTCTAAGCTAGCACAGGCAGTGGAAATGGGTGCCTATGCGGGGGTGAATTAGGGGCACCTCTCCCGCCTCATGGGCATCCATTCCCACCACCAGTGGACGCTTTTTTAAGCCACCGTAAGAGCCCAGAATGGGCGCCCATGACGCGCAAATCCCTTGGCGCCTTGGGGCTCCTGGGTGCCCAATCGTGCTGCTGCCAGGCTCTGTTTAAATGCAGGGTAGGCGATATAATTGGGTGCCACTAAGGTGCTGATCATGCGGCGTATCTTGCGCCTCGCAGGTATCCATTCATACCACTAGCACAGCCATTCTAGGCAATCGCAGTTGTCACAAATGGGCGCTTACGAAGCGCCCATCTTCCCATGCCTCTTGCGCCTCAAGTGCACCCATTCATGCAACCGGCGGGTGCCATTCCATGCCACTATGGGAGGTGGGAATGGGCTCCTGTGAGGGGGTGAATCAGGGGGCACCTGTCCCACCTCGTGGGTATCCATTGCTACCACTGGCGGACGCCATTCTAGGTCGCCGTGGGAGCCGGGAATAGCCACCGCCGGTAATCCTGTTTTAAGGCAGAGCGGGGGGCATCAATGAGTGCCGGCAAGGCACCGATCATGGAGCCAACCTAGCCCCTTGCGGGTATCTACTTGCGCCATTGGCACAGTTCATTCCAGGCAACTGCGAGTGGTGCATATGAGCCCCAACAAGGCGTCCATCTTCCCATGCCTCTTGCACCTTGTGGGCACCGATTCGCACAACCCGGAAGAGCATTTCAGGTGACCATAGGAGCTGGAATTGGGCGCCCATCAGCCACCAATCTGGCAGCTTGTCTAGCACCGCATGATCGCTCATTCATATTACCTGCTGTGGCCATTCCAAGCCACATTGGGCGGCACAAATGGGTTGCCATGAGGCGCTATTCTGGGCATGCCTCCCATGCCTCGCGGGTGGCCACTTGGGCCACTGCATTCTAGGCCCCCACGGGCGGCGTGATTGGCCGCCCACGCGGCGCCAATCCAAGGA
This sequence comes from Ostreobium quekettii, assembly GCA_905146915.1. Classification (NCBI taxonomy): domain Eukaryota; kingdom Viridiplantae; phylum Chlorophyta; class Ulvophyceae; order Bryopsidales; family Ostreobiaceae; genus Ostreobium; species Ostreobium quekettii. Next base: position 5,091 of record CAJHUC010003123.1, on the reverse strand, counting down.
GGCCTTTCACGCCCCTGGGACTGGCAGCCACTCTACCCACAGGGACGATGTACTCCAAGAGCATTGGTGCCTCCTGGCTTATTGCTACCACTAGCGCCCGCTAGGCAGATGTGACTAGTGGTATTGGGTGCCGGGGAGGCATGATGCTCCTGCACCTAGAGGCCCCTCTCACCACCCGCCCATGCCGCATGCACAGGCCCGAGTGCACGCCTACTTGCAGGCCTGACACGGTACCCTCGGGTCACGCTCCCTGGCTCCTCCAGATAATGCTCCACTGATTTACTGTACATCATGTGAGCATATGGGCACAAAGTGACAAAGAGCTAACTATGCACCACGCGGAGCGTGGAGTTACGAGGGCGGGAATAAGGCTTCAAGGATTGTTTGTTTTTGCACCGGCAAATAATATATGCACATTGCCTCACAGCCCAAACCGTGTGATGATATCATTCATCAAGTTAATCAGAGGAAGCCACTTGCACAGTGCATGCGCGTGTCCGGCCTTGTATTATGATATAGAAATAGACCAGGGTGGTCCCGCCCAGGACCTTGTAAGGTTCTAGATACCCAGCGAGGCAGGTCGGCGGTTTAAAAGAGGGTAGGCGCCCCTTTCACTGAAGGTTTTTGTATCAATATTTGTGTGACATATTGTACATCTCTAAGGATATCGATCCCGGGGGAGGGACGAGTTGATACGCCATATGGGTATTTGTAAGGGGGACTCATGCTATGTTGTACATTATGAACTGGTTGAGAGCATTGTATAATAGGAAAATCAACTTGGGAGAAAAGCACAACACATTGTACAATATAAGCCTTCGAGGGAGCATTGTATATTAGAGAAACAAAGGGCAGTGGTTCTTAGGGCCCAAACAGGGCGGTTAGATGGGACAAAGGCTGGCAGGTCTTCGTGGATCAGCGGGTTGGTGAACGGAAGAACAAAGGACAAACAAGTTTGAATTGAGCCTAGCGGGTACACCAGAAATAGGATGACTCACCCTATTTCTGGCATAACCCTTAGAATGCCCTAGGAGGCGGGTATAAATACAGACACACCCAACTTGTTTGTAATCGAAGTTGTGCCTCAATTCCGACCTGACCGGTCCCCGAGTCGAATGGGGAGATCGAGCCATTTCCCACCTAGCCAAAAGGGGGCCGAGCCCTTTGCAGTATTAAAAACCCATCAAAGCATAATAGATTATTAAATTCCAATATAAAGAATTGCAACTTACTGGAAACCTTCCCTTTTCACTAGTCTAGGGTGACTGGCTTCCCTAAACTACGTATGCAATCTAAATCTATATAAAATACTTGATACAAACAATATAATGTGGATATAGGTTTGGCATTTCAAATGCCAAGATAATATTCTAAATGCACCATAATAATAGTGGTTGAACTTATATGTATTGTTTGGCTTGGTGATTATAATATAATTTTGCTCTTCTACTAAGCCGCCTTTGTCCCCGACCCGTGCAATCCTGAGTGTGCACCCCATAGTGGCACCCCCCTCGGGTCCCTCACGGGGTGACGCGCAACATATAGTTTTAGAGCGGGGCCCTTCTTGGGCCCCTCCTCATCCGACCCTACCTAAAGGAAGCCGGCGAAGGTGGTGAGAGGTGGGCAAGGGATGCTGGTGGAAAGGCATCACTGCCCAAGAAGTAACCGGGCCAGCGATTGGCCATCCGGCATGATCGAGGCCAGCAGAGGCAGTGGTGTGTGTGGCCCTTTGTGTGTGGGGACTAGGCCATAGTAATTGTGTGTCGTGGCTTGGAGCGCTGGTGTGCCACTGGCCGTGTGACGGCCGTGCTGTGTGACTGGTGTGACTGGAGGAACAGGTGCCAAGGAATATGTGCGGCGCACTAGTGGAGAATTGCACCAGGCAGAAAAGGACTGCTGTTGAGCGTGGAGGACGGCGCCACCACTGGAAGGCTAGATGTGGATGGTGCAATAGAGTTGCATGCCAACGAGACCATTGGAGCTGGACCAAACGACTTTCGCGGTCGTTTCCGCAATTCTGGTGTCCTTTGCTATTGGTGCTGCCGAATTGTGCCTGGATTGAATGTGCTAGAGAGTTGTGGCAAACCGAGGAGAAAGTTTCTTATTTTATGTTAAACTTTAATGTGCGTGGCTGGAGGCTGACAATGTGGGCAAGAGAGGCGAGTGCAATGGCACTGTGCCGCAAAGTAGGCGCCATGGAAATGGCCCACCATTGGACCTAAGTTGCCAGAGGTGCAAAGGAGGGAGACGCCAGCCTTTGAGCTGGCCATTGAGCATGGAGAAAGGCGCCAAAAAGGATGAGGCCAGGGCCATGCTGCAGCGCCCCACAGAATCAGGTGAACCCGGTGGCCTTAGGGAGCATGCACCAAGACGGCGGGCCCGGAAATGGCCCGCTATTGGATCGCTAGCGCCAGAGATACTGGCACCACCAAGGCCAGAGGAGGCTGGCCCATCGGGCCAGCCATTGCGTTTGGAAGAAGCACACAGGATGCAGCGCACTGGGAAGTGGATGGAGTGCGCGGAAAAGGGAGGTGTGCAGTGGTGCCGTGGGCCCAACGATACCCATGGCCACCGCCCATGGAGGGCCAGCGACCCCGCCGAATCAAGGCCGGAATGGCCATGGGGATCGAGGTGGGCGGCGCACCTTGCACCTGAGAGGAAATGGGCGTTGCGCCGGCTTGCGACCGGCATATCCCGTGCGACCGGCATATCCTGTGCCATGGAAACTGAGCCATGGATGATGCAAGGACGAATTGCACCTGGCGGGATTTGACCCCGCCTCCCTTGAACAAGGGTAGAGCGAGTCACCCACTAATACAAAGCCTTAGGCAATGTATAGTGGTGAGCACCCTATTTAAGCCTTTGGAGTGACTTGGCCGCTCTCTCATTCTCTCCTCGTTGTATCAATGGAGACCGAATCTAGGCATCATTTTGCAGGCCCTAGCAATGCATCGATATTGCTGAGCGGCATGGTGAATCTAGCACAGCAGGCGGCCCCGGGCCAGTGAGTGGGGCGCCTTCAGCCCGCATTTGCTCGGGAGTACAATGCCGTGGCACGCGAGGGAGCACCGTGGTTGGCGGCGGGTGTGGAGAGTGACACCTGGTAAGTTGGAGTTGCTGGGAGGTGTGGGGGAGCTATGGGAAGCTGGGTGAGTCAACCAAACCGCCCCGTCACGTGACAATCCCACACCTGGAGGGGCACCATGTGACAATCTTGGATAGAGAAAACCCCCCAATACATTACGCGATTGGGAGAGGGACGCAACCCCCTGGCCAGGAGCCGCAACCTGGTGGATAGCACCCGCACCTTGGAGGGGTGTAATTGGAGGCCAACCCAGGGTGCATTAAATACTGAACACCAAAGAGGAAAAAGGAGGACCTCAACAAGGAGAAAAAAGAGGAAAAATAAAGACTAATTGACTTTTTTAATTGTCTCCAATTCCATCGTCAACTTCTAAGGAATGGCTCTGGGGGACACTCAAAACCCCTATCCTATGAACAACAATTCTGCCAATGCCTTGGAGTAGTTGTGGAGGACCCTTAGGCCTCCCAATAGGTGGACCGCAAGTCAACACATCCAAGAGCAGCGGTGGAGCTTCACTACAGGCAAGGTTGTCAGTAGCCTTCAGGCACTGGCAACCGGTGGAGTGGCCTTAGGGCACTAACTAAAAAGAAAAGACAAAATGAGCAATATGGGATGAATAGAGGAGTTGGCCAGTAGTGAGCGGTGGGGAATGTTAGAGGATAAGAATGAGGGGGCATAACATGGGAATAAGTTTGGGCAGCCAAAGAGTGAAACGTTGTTCAAACTTAGAAGACTCAATGATTGGGAGTTATTTGTGGTTCATGTTATGTAAAGTTTAAAGAGAGACAAACATATTATTAATATACATCTTAGTCTAGGAATGGTTTTAGGCAACCAAGGAAAAGGGTACATTGTGCTTGGGAGTTTTACAATATTCGATCGCATTTTTGTTGTTGGGCACTGGGGTAGTTGGTAGAATGTGGTTGTCATTGGCGTTGTCTATATTGTTCATACAAAAAGGCACGAACTCCTATTCGAGCAAAAGTTTTCAGTATTGGTGTATTTAGTTGTTGGCGATTGTGGGTGTCTCTGAGGAGTAATAAAGGGGCCAGTGTCTATCTATGTTGGGATGGGTGGTAGAGAAGGAGGTCTAGGCAAAATGGAGGGTATTCACATATGGTGTGCCAAATCTATTCGGCTTAGACTGTAGGTCGTTGCCATACTGAGTAAAGCACTGAAAAGCCTAGGTTGGTGTCAGAGACCTTGCCCAATTGTCTTAGATTTCTCCATAGGTTTATTTGGCTCTGTAACTGGTTAGTGCACACCAGCGCCTCTTGAGCGAGGTAGAGCTTAGGCATGAGGTTTGCCTAGTGGATTGCAACATTGCCATATATTGGCGGTCCTTAGCTTTACTGATCATCCATTTTGGATGTGAGATGGGGCCCAGACTTTAGGTGAGTTTACCTCTCCGAGTCCTTTTATAGGTTTGTGTTAACATATTTTGCTCTGGGCTCTTGTCGTAGTTGGAAGGGTCCTTAAGCATTGTGCTACCCCAGGGTGGTGCAGAGCTCTTGCCCATTCTAGAAATCCGTCAGAGTGGAGCTGCCATTGTTTGATGGGGTATCTTAACATTGCGCAGATTTGAGACAGTTGTAGCTGGAAAACACTAATTGTTGATATGGTGTAAGTGGTATAGGACGCTTGCATTGGGAAGAGGTCTAGAGTGACTATTCTAGTCTCATGAGTCTTTGCACATGGACTTGTGAGCCTTGGATATTGTTGTTTTTATTGCTCATTTTTGAGACCCTATTTTCGTAGTGCAGTTTATTATAGATATGTTTGCTTGATTCCTTATGGGGGTAGTGGTTTAGCATTGGCACTTTTATTACTCACTTCTTTTCCAGGTCTGGTACCAATGAGGCAATATGCCAATGACCAATTGTATCCGATTTTGAGGATGAAATCTTGTGATGGAGGGAAGTGGTGATACGAATAATATAATATGGATATGGTTTTGGCATTTCAGATAATACTTTAAGTGTACCATAATAATGGTGGCTGAATTT
>CAJHUC010003122.1:0-44900 GCA_905146915.1 Ostreobium quekettii | reverse complement strand
AAAATATAAATAAAACTAAATAAATAAATGAATATATGTATATATATAATTTCAATGTATTACACGAAAATGTGTTCATAATTGGCAGCCTATCGAATGGGCCGAATTCCGCCTATCTCACAACAGGCGGTGGACATTGTCCTTTGGGGCTCAAAATTTGGTAACCGCAGACACATTGCTGCATACGTGGCATTTGACTTCATTGCAATGCTGTAGATTGGGTTTCTCAAAGGAAGTCATCCAATCTCTAGAAGCAGGGACGATTGCTGTCATTTAAGTGTCGTGCCCCTGGAGGACTGCATGCAGAAATGCCTGCCCTCAGAGTCTTCTTGTTCCGATTCGTAACCACACTGTGCGAGCTGCTGGTTCTCGCGTTGGCGTTCATCAAGACCAACTAAGATCAAATAAGCAAATGGCAAATTTATCCCACCAGCTATACCCACGAGTCAACTGCATTTTCATCTGCGGCAATCCAGTGACTCATGGCGCGTGCTGCAGGGGAAGACGCATTCGCAGTGCTGGCGGCCCTGAAGCATATGACCGCGACATTGAGACTCCGGTTGGGGAAGAACCAGCGAGTAAACAGCCGAGGCAAATGGAACTCATGCCGTCTCAATCGCTCACGGAAACAGGAGGACTCCAAGAGTTGCAGGTACCAGGCATGGGCAACGTCGCCGTTTTGAAAGGTGGAAAAGAGTTCGTTGGCGCGCACGGCAGCGTGAAGGAGGGCGTGTGGCGCGACAACGAGGGCATTGCGCACAGTGTGGCCATCAAAACAGTGAAGGTGGCTGGCAGCGAGAAATGCCTCACGACCATCAACAAGGAAATAGAGATCTTGGCCAGGCTTCCCCACCATCCGAACGTCGTCCGGGTGATAGGCGTGCGTCCAGGCGCAGAGCCAGTCATCGTGGAAGAGTGGATGCCCATGACTCTGAAAGACCTGCTCGACAAAACGGGGCCAGTGCTGAACTGCGGGGAGGTGGTCAGGATCATCCTGGACGTGGCGAAGGGCTTGTTGCATCTTCACGAAAATCGGGTGACGCACTATGACGTCAAGCCAGCCAACATACTCCTGGACGAGAGCCACAACGCCAAGCTGGCGGACTTCACCTGCTCGGTGTTCAAAATGTCCTCCTTGATTGATGCTGCGCGACACGGCACGTTGGGATACATGGCTCCAGAGTGCATGCAAGGCGGGGTGTCAAGATCAAGGCCGCGCGTTCGGGCGGAGAAAATAGATGTGTACAGCCTTGGCAAGGTGATTTTGAGTTGCGTTGCGGGCGGCTTGGATAATGGGAGGACGGTGGCAGTAAAGAGTTCGTTTCCTCCCCGTCTGTGGAGTTTGATTTGCGATTGCACTAACATTGATCCAGAGGGCCGACCGAACTTTCAGCAGGTAGTGGAACGGCTTGAAGTCATGGTGAAAGAGGGATTAGATGGGGAAGCGGACTAGGTTTAGAGTGGCACGGGGTGTGCACATTCCATTGTACAAAATTGGAGTTTAACACGTGGCCACATAAGAGTAGGCCATGATGTCGAAAAGGGCACTGAGTCCATTTCGCATCGAGCTGTTTTGCGCTTGAAAGGCTTGATAAACGAGACTCAAGCCTCATTGCGTTCAGTCATTCCCTGTGTACCAATCAGCTATCGCGTTGGTGCTCCTCTGCATTCTGACTTTGTTTCTATGGCGAGCGAAGCCAGAGACGCTCTCGATGCTGTAAAAAGGGACCTCAACAGGTGTACAATAACGCGGTGGCCGCAATGTTGTCTGCGTTTTTGTGCAATCAAAACGGAGTATGTAAAATACGGGAATTCGAATAATTGGACTCGAACAGGACACGGCACTTGCCTCATATGCTGCAATGCACAGGCTGCAATATTGTGCGCTGTTCCCAACGCACCCGAAGTTGCACGATGAATATCCCAGCGCAGGGAGAGGAGGCGAGCAAACCATCCTTTCCACAGGGGACCACTTTTCTACTGGCGCCACATGCGAACAACGCGAGGTGTGCCCCACCCCCCCCCACCCCCCCCACCCTCACCCCTCCTTTCCATAAAAGAAGGGAACGTGTTTTTTCAAGCGCTTTCTTGGCGCACTTCACAAGCGGTCACGGTGGTGGTGGAACATGACACACGCACCAACAAATTCGAGCCTAAGGCCCAAGGCCAACGCCGGTCGGTGGTTTAGGGTCTAATGTGTCCGGAAACAAGAAGGGATGTACTAGATGTCGCCCACACGGCAAGACAGCGCACATGGCAGGACGGAGCGACTAATCTCATGCCCGCCCACGCCATCCAACGCGGCCCTCCTCGTCACGCCGCGACAAGGGCGTAATCAATAGAATTGGACCCGAACCGCAGAGCCCGCGGCACAGAGGCTGACGAGGGGCGCAGGTGACGCCGACTGGAGCTTTTCCAATGGTCCGTAGGATCTTGCGGTGGACCTCCGCGCATTTCCGCGGCCCCGTGAGGCAGTTGCCGATGACGCGAGCGCCGCTCAAGCGCCTTGGACTCCCCACGCCCTCCCCAAGTGCACCCGCCCTCCGGAAGCTCGGCGGTTTTCACAAGCCCACCGGCGCCAAGATGGCGGGCGCGGGACCGGCCGCCCTCCTGTTTCTGTTGCTCCTGTTTCAAACTTCTAAAAGCGGGCGGGGCACCTCGCCGGCGGAGGTGGAGGCCAAGTACACTGACACCATGAGGACAATGGCGGACGTCTTGGTTGACCACTATGGCCGGTCAGAGGAGCTCATGGCGGCGTGTGACTGCAGCTACCACATGTGCGGGAACGACCTGCCGGGCACCCGTTGCGTGGACATCAAGCGCGACCCGCACCCCGATGAGGCGATAGTGGCGGCGGCGGCCAAGTACGTGGTCTGCGATCCGGACTGCGGCCACCGCAAGGTGAGGGAGTGGCACGGCTTCACCCGAGGATCGGGCGTCACATTTTTTGGCCAATTTCTGGTGGGAGTTACGTTGGCGCTGGCGGGGCCCTGGGGCGGGTCGCTGCGGGGGCGAATGAGGCGACGCGGGGTGCTTTTCTGGTCGCAAAAGTGTTTGCGAATCTGCGGAAGCCCGTGGAGGCCAGCGCCAGGGGAGACTTTTCGCCCTTGGCTTTTGTGTTCTCATTCTATGGGGGCTGTCCGCGGGCTTCCTGGAAGTCCCGCGGCCCGCCTGTGCGGCTGCACGCACGACGGGGCGGCAATTCGGCGAAAGAAACGGTCCACATCTATCCAGCAACTGTGTAAGGGGAGGCGCTGGGAGGGCTCCGCTGCGCCCGGCGATTGGGCGGTTGTCTACGTTGGGCGTAGACCAGCGTTTGGCTCTCAGAGGTGCTGCAGCGGGGGCACTCGTGGCCGGAGGGCACCAACTCCTTGCAGGACTGCCGATCGCGGGGTTATCCGCTGGAGCCTTTGCGCCCATCCGCGGCAGCAAAAAGGAGCCCGCGGCCCTCGCTGCGACGAACCCGGCCGTAACCCGCCCGTAACTTAGGGTGACGCACTGATAGCTTTTTTTGGTCCACCCCGCCCCGTGCCCGACTTGTGGGGGCGCCGGCGGGCATCCCTCAACCCGACGCCTCAAAATAAAGGGAAGAAGAAATGGGTGTTAGGCTCTAGATCGACCCCCCTGGCTGGAAATGCGAATATGCTGGGCCCATATGGATGGCCTTGCACAGGGTGGTTGTAGAAACAGGTCCGCATGCTGGTGCATATGGCTGGCACGTGCCAGCTGGGCGCCATGGCGTTCTTGCTGTGTGGGTGCTCCAGGTTTCTTTTTCTCCAACCTTCAAAGCCCTCCCTGTCTGGCACAGTCACAGTATGTCATCATTGGCTCCATTTCAACAACTCGTCAGTCCCTCGCACAGGCTGGCAACTGACGGGGATGGTGGCCAGCAGCCCTTGTACCTTCGAATTTCACACAAATTCTCAGCCTCGTACAGCTCTGGGTGATTCAGGGACCTGCCCTCTGAGGGATGGATGCCCTGTGTGGATCGTGCTGCTTTCCATTATTCTGGATCCCAGACATATGGAGGCCTGCTGGTGAGAACTTGCAAGGCATGCAGCCTGGGGAACTCGACCAAGTCTTTGGTGAAAATGCAAGGAGGGCAACTTGTGAAGATTTTATTTTGGAGTGGGCAACGTCATTCATACTGTGTTGAGGCCATGCTGGCTGCTGTCCAATTCCTTGTTCCTACATTCTTTGGAAACAATTCCATCAATCTTCCTTCTATACAGTGAATACTTGAAAAGGGAATGACCACCCAACACCACAGTTTGCATTTGCAAAAGATCCCCTTCCTGATATTCTGCTGTGGGCATTTGCACACACTGAAATGGCAACATGCCAGTTTAGGCAGAAAAAGCGATGCCTCGAGGCTGCACTGTGCACTGGGAGACCCACCGCAATGGTACTGCAGGCCACTCCCTGTGCCATCGTACTGACCAGCCATTATTTTTTCAGCCAACTCTATTTCAGCAGTTGCTAATCCAAAGCCCTGATTCCGGCCTATCACCTCCCGTTGCCATCGACGGGGTGTGTGTCACCCACCGACCTGCTGTGCTCACAAACCTGTCAGTGGCTTGGTCTCAGTCAGGCGTGACTCCTTCCTGCACAGGCAGGAGCTGCATTGCAGCTTGCAGGAGTGGCTCTGGGTCTTGTGAATGCTAACATACCTGGCTACCCCATTCCTGCTCATCGCCATCTTGATCCCGACGCAGTCAGGCATTAGGATGAGCTCATCAGCTCATCATGATCGCTGCATAAGACACAGATCATGTTTTCCAGAATGTGAGTGCGATGTTAATGCCCAGTGGTGCTCAGCGTTTTGTAGTACTTGGTTCCCCCATTTGGCCCAGGAAAATTGCACAACTGCAATATGTTATTGCAAACCAAACCTTTGTATATGGCAGTGATCTCAGTTCCCCAAGCCTAGACTCTGCATCTCTGTTACGATCTACTCAGAACTTCTGACCAGAACTTACTCAATTATTGGTGTCAATGTGGCAGACGTTTCACGAGTCTGGTATCTTTACTGGAATTCCCAAATGGCACCAGCTTTGATGCTGTTTTCGTTTTTTCCTGTGGAAGAAGGGGGGGGGGGAGGGGGGGCACAGGGGGCACCTGAGAGTTCTAGGTTTCCTGTACAGGCGTTGATAGGGGGAGCATGACTGTAGAGGGCACCGCTTCCTTGCTTTTGTATACCTGCATGTTTCTATGTACGATACTGTATCGATTGTACTCGATTCCACCAACAAATTTGGGGTGCTGTTATTTAGGGATTGGGGCCGTGCCACAGCGCCAGCCTCGCACACCAAGAGCAGCATTGTTGAGAAAATGTCTAACCAACGAAACAGGGGGGGTGGGGGGCACCCCACTGTGAGTCGAGGCCTTGCAACGCGAAACTCGGCCGTAGTCAGCAAGTTTAGGATGCTTGAGGCGTTCCCTGGCAGCATCCGAATTCCCGTCAAACTTCGTTTTTGGGGACTTCCTTTGCTTTTGCTGCTTCTATTTTTGGCCAGTTTTGGCTACTTTGGTATCGCAGAATTGGTGACGTCGCATGGCAACCGGGCACGGGGCGAATACGCTACTGCACGTGTGCTTAACTACTGGACTCATAGCATATTTTGCTGCCAGGGCGTTCTACAGGCGCTGAATAGTCGTTCATCATTTAAAACCAACGTGGGAAATGTATTGATGTACATCTTCAAGCAGTTTGATACATGGACAAATCAATGCATTTCGATTCGCTAATTCATTTACGCACTAATGTGGCTATGTGAATGGATATACAACAATCCGACACACGAATATGCTGCCGTCTGGCGACCTCAGCCGATGATTGCTGGCATAAAATTATGAGCCCAGGACCAGCGACTAGTCCAGCTCGGATTAACGCAAAAAAGTATTATAAAAACAGTCACAGTTGCGCAAAGAACTGCCGAGTGCAGCTAAATAGGTCAAACAGCCTCTTGAGCTAAAAGGAAGAAATTGTGCCTTGATGTCTACGCTGAGTCTCTGCTTGCATATAGTAAGCGGCAGTGGGCGGTCGAATTAACAGTGCTCATACCAAGGAATAGCAATAGTGACAACGACAGCAACAGTAGCAGTGACAGCAAGAATGAGTGCTCATCGATTGCTCAATCAATTGTGAAGAGCACGCGAACAAATGAATCAGAGACTATTGAATGTCACTGATCTGTCCAATGCAGATCACGGGCTAATTATTTCTGTGTGTTGCACGCTGCTTAGAACAATGCAAACTCCACGGTGATTTCCACACCGAGCAACATAGTAAACGAAGATCCGACTCTGAGCCCTGACGTCGAGGAGGACATCTGCATGACGCAGGTGAGCCCCAAAATGACTTGAAATTGCATTCAATCGTTACTTCCTCCGTCTTGTAAATAAAGTAAGCAATTTGTTTGTGGGGCTGCCGTTGTATCAATCACTGCTTGTTTCACCTGGCAGACAGCTCACTAAACGCAACAACCGAGTTTTTGAAGAGAATGGACAGGAGTTGCGCGCGAACTGCAGTCTTTTGAACTATTGCTACTTGTGACAAGAACTCCAAACAGACACTCCGTCGCTGACCCCGCCAACTTAGGTCTCCGAGCGGGGCCCTTTCCCGCAAAACCCACGGTGTTGGAAGGGTGCAGATGCCAATCCCAATCAAGCTCAACATAGCAGCACCAGTCCTGAGCCTCTGGAATGGCCAGCATGGGAGCAACGCCATGCAAACAGAAGCCATCATAAGGGCTCGTTGTGTGAACTGCGCATGGCTGCCAAAGTCGCTCTTTTCAGAGACCTACGCAAATGGGCTGAAAGACCATATTTGGTCGCGGAAAAGGTGGTTGCTTGTTTTTCAGACCCGATCCCAAATCCGGCATTGGATTTCAAATGGCACTTGTCTTTCGAGCTGCGAATTTTTCTTTTCCAATTTGCTTCATTGAATTCGGGATACAGCAGGTATTCAAAATCATACTTGTGGAAAATGGTCGCCCTAAGTGACCGTACGTCGCAGCACTTTCCACTTGTATTCCAATGCGTAATGTTATTCAATACTTACGTTACTACTAAATATAAAATTGGAAAATGCACAGCGACGTCTTTGCGCATTTCAAAGTGGACTCGGCCTTGAGTGCAGCCCCCACGCTTTGAAGCACGAAGGCCGTAATGCGGTGACATGCAATTCAGTCCTGTACTTTTTGTATAATTTATCTTGTACGTTGTTTGACATGTTCTTTTGTTCACATTTCTCATGTGTAATTCAGATGCTTGGAAACAATACTCAATGTTGATTCACGCATTGATTACCAAAAATTTTCGTGCTCTTATTATTTATTCCCAATGTTTTAGCCCCTATTTGCTTCCCTGATTTAGTGAATTACATCATAAAGCAACAGGATGAGAATTTGAATGATGACCTCCTCCATCCCAGATTAAATTGTGGCTATGAACCATAGCCCTGTAAACTTCCAAATCGTCTCATATGTTCACAATAAATTTCCAAAATATTTTGATGATGTCTAATTTACGCTCCCGAGTTTGTGAGTTGATCTGCTACATATTCAATTCGCAGTGTTGTCTTGAACATACGCCATTTGCCCAAAATTTGCCGATATCTTGAAGGTGGCGCCAAGACTGCCTGTTTCTCGGATTTTGAGGAATGTTTACAGGGACCAAGATGTCTTGCTGGTGGCGATTTAAAATAGTTTCCAAGTAATCGCAAGATTTTTCTGTTTCTATATTTTATATTAATCTGTACATTGGAACGAAATTTAACCGCGGTTTCGTTGTTTCCATAATGAAATTCGATGCGGGGCAGAAGAAGTATTTATAGATTGACATTATTGCAGTCTAATACCTTGCTGCATTTTTTGCTCCTGCCGTGATACAGGGTATGGAAGAGGTATTCAAGGTCGCTAACAACTACACCGGGACCCACCTTGAAGCCGCATTCATTGCATCGGCTCGGTCGGGCATAATGAGGCAAGCGCAAAGCACCATACTACGCATGCATCACCAGTGTCCGCATCGTGAATACAGTCATCAGCAAAAATGATATAACTATCACAACAGCTTTTCACACCTCCAATTCGATAGTGTGATATTTCATCAACAATACTAGTTTTTGCTATCTTGTTTTGTATCCAAATTCACGTATTCACATATTAATGTCACTATTACGAATGGAAATAATGCAAATGTGCCAGCTTTATTTTTGCGTGCCGTCGGTTCAACTACCTTTGCTCAATTGCGATTTGTCCTTCGACATGTTATTTTCGTTTTTGTCGTGCCTTTCCTTGGGTTGTGTCCTTTTCTTGACGGCCTCAGTCACATACCTGCTCTTATGGATGTTAAATGACATATATTAATAAATAACAGTGGGTGTTAGATAATATGGATGATAAGCTTTGTGAGTCTCCTGGTCGCCATTGGCAGCCTGAAACTCTCCAAGCGTTTGGGTCCCATATGTGGACCCATCTTGCCAGTAGTGTGGGTTACGGAGTCTGCGGAGTAAGCTAGTTTACGGGAGGCCCGAAGGCGGGCGGGAGAAAAAATACTGATTTGGGACTTGGTACTGGTCTACAGCCAGGGCGAGTGTCGCCCATGGGATGATGACACGTACATGGGGAATGCACAGTTTGGGGGTGCGCGTGCTGCCTGTAGTTTCTGGCTGGATACTGGGACGTTTTGGGCAGCGCGCGCGCACACACCTCACTTCGTTTTCTCGCTCCACCACCGTGGTGTCGCGAGCCCGGTCCCTCGGGAACTTTTACTCCGATCTTTGGAAAAGATCTGCTGCGCCAGACCACCGGTCTGTGTTTGTGTCGCATCCCCTGGAGCGGGCTATTGCCACACGCTCCATCCACCCTTGATGCCTACGGCTGACGAGATCCTCGAGAATCTGCGCGCCCTGCTCAACGCGCTTCCATCGAGCTCTTCGGGAACTGAGGACTGCGGGCCGGCAGCGGCCGACCGTTCCGACCAGTCTACGGAATCGGACAAGGTCCTTCGGGATCTGGCTACCAAATTCGGCGCCTCTCCAGATCCGCTGCCCACAGAGGATCGTCTGTTTCTTCACTCCGGGGCCAATATACTTCCTGCACGTAAGAACCCGGTCAAGCGTCCAGACGGCGCGCAGTTTGGGGCGTGGTTCGACGTCCTTAACACCGCCGACGGCCAGCGGATCGCACAGGCTTTGGGCCCCAAAAGCGGATTTTTCGCCGAATACTCCAACTGGGCGCCTTCAGTTTCATTCTTCTTCGACTTACTTGTCCACCTGATCGAGCTCGCCCAGTCCGAGGATCTCCAGGGCCCTGTCCGCAGCACACTGGTGGGAGTGTGCGCGGCCCTCGCCAAGGCCGTCGATCTTGCCGTCGTCACCTTGGCACAACGGCGACTCCAAGCTGCTCACGCCAGCACCCCGCTCGAGCACGCCTGGAAAACATTGGCAACCAGTGTACGTTTGGGATCACAAGAGTCGGAATACACACCAAAGCTGGTGCGGGAAGCGACGGATAAGCTGCGGGAACAGATTCAGAAATCCTCCCTTCGCGCCCAGGCGGACTCCCGCGAGCGGGGACATCAGCAGACCCGCAGCGCCCATTCGTTCAGCCAGGGCAACTCGTCCGGCCAGCGGCGGGGTGGCGGAGGCCGCAACCGCGGCGGGGGTCGCAGATCTTATCAGGGTGGCCGGGGACATCACACCGATCAAGGGACGTCGGGGTCCAGCTCCGGCAACCCATTCTCTGGCGCATGAGCTCCAAGAAGGAGCTCAGGGACATTGCGACTGCGTTGAAGCACCTCGCAGTCCACGACAATGGACCTTCGTCCAGGTCCAACACAGCCCGGGTGCCCGACGCGGACCTACGATCAGGCCCGCCAACGGGAACGAGCACTCTTCACAGCGCTGGGGATCAATCCCCGCGAATTTCTGGCCAACAGAATGGCCCGCGCCATCGGAGCTTGGCGCCAAATCGGGGCCTCAAGGGAGGTACTACGCTGGATCCACCAAGGCGTTCCAGTCCACTGGCTGGCGGGGCCTCCAGCCCCCTTTCATCACGGGAATTGCCGCGTAGACGGGCCCCAGCTCGCAGCCTGGACAGATCTCCGCCGCCATTACTTGGCGACGGGTGCCATCCGCCCTGCCAGGGACCCTCGCTTCGCGTCGCGAGCATTCCTGATCCCCAAGAAAGACGGCGGCTGCCACCTCGTCGTCGACCTGCGACATGTCAACCAGCACTGCGCGGCCTGGCACACGCGTTACGAGACGCTGCACACCTTCTTACCACAGCTGCAGCTGGGCCAGCATCTCGTCGTCTGGGACATACGCGACGCCTTCCATCACATGCGCGTCGAGGAGCGCAGCGTGAGGTACTTTCAGTTTCAGATCAACGGAGAGACGTTCCAATGCCCGGGCCTATGCTTCGGCTGGAGGAATTCCCCTCCGGCGTTCACAAAAACGATGCGGCCCCTGGTCGCATTTCTGCGTGCCCCCCAGACTGCGGCTCCCCGCCGCCCGAAAGGGGCCTTGGGAGCCTACTGGGATGCCAATCCGGCCCCAGTTTTGAGTCCCTATCTGGACGACTTCGCAGGGGGGATGCTCACGCAATCGCTGACACACCAATGGGGGACTCTAGCCCGGGCAGTTCTGAACCAGTTGAACATCACCCTCAAGGAGTCCAAGTGCACCTGGACTCCAACGCAGGTCTACCCCCACCTAGGGGTGATTCTGGACACCGCCAAGGGACTGGTGATCGCCCCACCGGAAAAAGTCGCCAAGATTCGGCAGACCGCATCGAATTTTCTGACCCGGGCCCCGTCAGCTGCCCGAACAATCAAGGCGAGGGAATTGGCAGCCTTTTGTGGCCGGGCACAATCCCTAAGTCTCCCGATTCCGGCGGCCCGATTTTATATAAGGAGTCTTTTCAACGACTTGGCGTCACGCGGGACTTGGCACAGCCGAGTGCGCCTCTCCCGCCAAAGCCTACGGGACCTCCAGTTCTGGATGGCCCTGGGACCAAACAACACGACGGCCACCCTGTGGCACCCACCGGCCACCCTGTGGCACCCACCGGCATCGGCAGTTCTCCACACCGATGCCTCGGATTACGGGTGGGGGGCCACACTCGATCTGACTGCGGGGGACCCCCTATTGGCCCGCGGATTTTGGAGCCTGATCGACCGCCACAGCCACATCAATCTGAAGGAGATGGGGGCCGTGGAGTGCGCCCTCCGATCCTTCGGGGAACGTCTTCGGGGTCGCAGAATCAATCTTTACACGGACAGTCAGGTGGTCAAAGCAGTTATGACGAAGAGGACGACCCCTTCGAGCACACTCATGGACGCACTTCGCAAAGTCATGTATCTGATCGACTCGCTCTCTCTAAGCGTGGCCCCCATTTGGCTCCCGACCAATGCGAACTGTCTGGCCGATGCCCTGTCCCGCGAAAACGATCCCGAGGACTGGGCCATCGACCGGGGAGTTTTTGCGGCACTCCAGCGGCGTTGGGGCCCCTTCACAGTGGACCGTTTCGCCACCACAGAGAACCGAATGGTTCCCCACTTCAACTCACGCTGGTGGTGCCCGATGACCGGGGGGATCGACGCCTTCGCTCAGCGGGACTGGGAATGGGAGCGCAGTTGGTGCAACCCCCCCTTCTCCCAGCTCCCCCGGCTAACTGCCTTTCTGAAGACACATCCTCGGGCGGAGGCGGTGGTGCTGGCCCCCGTGTGGCCGGCAGCGCCCTGGTACCGACGTCTGACAGCCCTGGCCTCCGACCGATTGTCTACCCACCACGGAGGGACTTTTTTCGCGCCGGGCGTTTGGGGGGTACCTTTGTACAGGCGGCTCGCTGGCACGTGATGGCCCTACGGATTCTACCGCGCCGCACCCATTCGGCCTACCCCCCTTGCCAGCCACCTGCCTTCCAGTAGCCAGCGAGACTACGTCGGAGATCCTACGCCACCTCCTCCCCCTCGTGGATACTACGGCCTCGCAGTTTGGCAACCTGCTGCGCCTCACCCCGGATGAGCGCTGGGCGATCATTCGGGACCAAATCAACGCAAACGCGGAGTCGGGGCACCGGAGTATTTGGCAAAAATTCCTCAAGTTCGCTGGTATGTGCGCCCGCCGTGGCTGGCGTGCGATCTCCGCCGCCCCCGAACAGATCTACGCCTACGTGCTTTTCCTCCGGGCGGAGGGCCGGGTGGCCGTCCGGAGCCTAGATCAATACGTCTCCGCGATTTCGACGGTCCATCGGTGGGTGGGCCTACGCCAATTCAATGCCCACGACTCGATCACCTCCCGGCTTCGCGATGCATGGCGTCAGAACGCCCCGGGGGAAGAGTACCGGGACACCATTCAGGCCTTTCCGGCCTCGGATGTTTTTCGGCTCATTCACCTGGGACTCCAGGCCTCCACCGCGAACACCGTGCGCCCCTTCCTTTCAGCCGTTCTGGACACCATTTTCTTCCTTCGCGCCGATTCGGCCCACGAGATCTACAACGAGGACATTTACCTGACGGGCCACCTCCTCGTTTTTCGTGAACGCCGGTTCAAGGCCAAGGCTACCAGGGAGTTACAGTGGCGCCTCCGCGAATTTGACACCCGCGGGGTGCCCGAGCTCCCGGTTCTGATCCGCCATTTCAGAGATCTACGCGCTTCCCAGTGGGCCCGACGTCCGGGAGCTGGGCCGCTCCACCTCCTGCAATTACCGGCTGATCGGCGGCCTCCCACCGCCGCGGCCGTTCGGGGCTGGTTCGGCATCGCCTCGGCGCATCTCCCCACCCCCAACCTCACGCACCACAGTACCCGGCGGACGTTACTACTAAATATAAAATTGGAAAATGCACAGCGACGTCTTTGCGCATTTCAAAGTGGACTCGGCCTTGAGTGCAGCCCCCACGCTTTGAAGCACGAAGGCCGTAATGCGGTGACATGCAATTCAGTCCTGTACTTTTTGTATCATTTATCTTGTACGTTGTTTGACATGTTCTTTTGTTCACATTTCTCATGTGTAATTCAGATGCTTGGAAACAATACTCAATGTTGATTCATGCATTGATTACCAAAAATTTTCGTGCTCTTATTATTTATTCCCAATGTTTTAGCCCCTATTCGCTTCCCTGATTTAGTGAATTACATCATGAAGCAACAGGATGAGAATTTGAATGATGACCTCCTCCATCCCAGATTAAATTGTGGCTATGAACCATAGCCCTGTAAACTTCCAAATCGTCTCATATGTTCACAATAAATTTCCAAAATATTTTGATGATGTCTAATTTACGCTCCCATCTGCTACATATTCAATTCGCAGTGTTGTCTTGAACATACGCCGCAAAATTTGCCGATATCTTGAAGGTGGCGCCAAGACTGCCTGTTTCTCTACAGGGACCAAGATGTCTTGCTGGTGGCGATTTAAAATAGTTTCCAAGTAATCGCAAGATTTTTCTGTTTCTATATTTTATATTAATCTGTACATTGGAACGAAATTTAACCGCGGTTTCGTTGTTTCCATAATGAAATTCGATGCGGGACAGAAGAAGTATTTATAGATTGGGGCTGCGCTCCCCGCTGCACCCTCGGGTTCTTCCCCGCCCCTGCCCGGCCCGTCCGGAGGGCCCTGAGGCTGGGGCGGGTCATCTTTTGGAGCTTGGCATGACTTCCAACGAATGAGTACTTGGGAACACTGGGTTGTGTACTATGTAATATCATCTCTCCGAGCGTTTGGGTCCCATATGTGGACCCATCTTGCCAGTAGATTAGTTTAGTAGCATGTTAAGTAAAAAATAGTAAATACACGCGCCATTTCTAATGAGACGGTTTTGAGTTGGCACTGGAGCTACACCGCATCCCCACGCTGGGGCGTTGCCCTCATCCATCGAACCACAGATCTGAGCATACATTTATCATGTGGTTATCCCCAAAAGGCGAATGCTTGGCAATTCCCCTTGGCGGCAGACGAGCCCTCAGAAGGCGGCATCTTACGTCAGCTCAGCCCTACTAGTCTTTTTCCAGAATGTTGCTTTCTCTTAATCTCATTCACTTTGCTTCATCTGATAAAATTTGATTTCGTCTCCTTATCCGCTTTAAAAGCAATTTCGAAATCTGTCTGTGCCATGCTTACCAAAATTCTGTTCGCCTTTGCACCCAATCGTTCGTGGCATCTGTGCAGGATATGGCCCATGCTTGCACATCCTCGAGACGAAGAGGGGAACTGCGGACGATATGATCCGGTGAGCTACTACAGCCACAGATGCACACACACTACAATCAGCTTACAAATTATCCATTGCTACAATCAAAAGATTGCGTGGTCTAAATAAAAAACATCGGAAGAAAGAGTCAAAGACAAAATGGCATGGGACAATGGGTGAATGGTGTCACTCGAGCAGCCGACAGAAGGCCGCTCGGTGTTGGGGGATAATAAGGTTACATCTGTTTCAGTTAGTACTTATCTTGCATCTGAGAAATGCAGTCTTTGAGTCATCGTAATAACAAGCTTTGAAACATATTTTTTGCAGCGATACGGAACATTATACTATCAGCGTTTCGTTGTTGTTGTAGCAAATAGCTGTCATGAATTGGAATTGACAGGCTTGATCTTTACGTTTACGGCCTCATTTTTGCGGTGAAGGTATTGCACATGAAAATGAGTAAATAGAAAAACGGCCATTTTCGCGGCCATATTTACGCATATTTTATGGCTCGCCGACATGCTCAGACTACATGATGATGTCCCAAGCAAACACCAATGCTCCGCTCACTCCAGCACCGGCAACACAGCGCGGACCTCGCCCTTAGCAAGGGTGACGACGTTGGCGAGCAAAAGATCGTTTTAGGCACAATTCAGCGCGTCCAGATCCCTCTCCCAGGAATCCCCGAGTCTTTGTGCATTGTACTTAAGTACACACTGTTCATTTTTACGCATTTTTGACAGGTATTTGCGCGTAACAACGCAAAAACCATTATCACGTGTAAATAACCGTCAATGGAAAGGTGATTACGCCATAAAGACCAAGCCTGGGAATTGATACGAAATGCGTGGATGATGCAAAGCGTCTACTTTGTGCAACTTAAATGTGTTCACAAGGCACGACACTGCCATCCTGTTTTTGATGTCGAGGCCAACTGGGTTCTGATGATCATTCTACAGTCATTTGCTTAGAATCCTAAGTAAACGACTGTGTATGGGCAGGCCCATTTGCTTGGAACCATAAGGAATTGGAAGAAACAGCTCACATTTCTTGATTATTGACTCAACTTGTGCAAGCATATACACATATTTGTCACAATCTAACAGATAGCAAGAAACTTGCACAGCAGCACAGATTCATGGTATATGGCGTGGTGTGCTGTCGCAGAAGATGATGCGTTGGCGATGCTTCATTGCAAGTAAAATTCAGCGGTTACTTTGCTTGGGTCATTGCAAACACGTCTCTGAGAGTACGCTGCTGGCATGTGAATTTTATTTCCTTCGGCAGTCCACAAATCCCACTGAGAAGTCAACTGCATCAAAAGTATTACTGAGTACTGAATTGCATTGGACAAATTGGTGAGAGCAATGCAGCAAACAATTGCGATTTACCGCGCATGTGACTGCTTGACTTTTTGGCGCTGTCCAGCGATTCATGAAATGTTGCTGCCGCAGCAGTAGTTTGCTCTGAAACGATGCTAAAAGACGCTGATGAACCTGATGCGACATTTACCGTTGCAGCGACTTCGCCGCTGGTACAAAGTGGCCACTTCCGAGCCAAAGAAGGTCGTCATCATCGTGCGATCTGGAAGTGAGTTATGTGCCCGAAAGTATTGCAGTCCGCAAGAAATTTCTGAAAATTTCCTGTGCGCATTTGAGGATATCTCTAAATATCTCGTTTGGATCATTATAATTGGCATTTCCAACATCTTCCCTGCCCAACTGCGCGGCATAGGCTGCACTCACAGTATTTATAATAATTTCCAATGTCTGATGTAAGCATATTTGCAGCTAGAATTTTTTGGCACTGAATAAGCTCATGTATGGTGCCCTGGCCTAAACTTTGGAAATACGTTATGCGCGTGATACATAACCACCTTGACAAGCAAATCCGGACATTTATTTCCGGGTTGAGGAAGAACTTGCTTTTGTTGTTATGTACGTGTAAGTATAATCAGCCAATTCAATGGGAGCATATTCATTCAACTAATTTTCTGTTTCTTCGTGATATTTTCTGGATGTGATGTGCTTTCGTGGAATGATGCAGTTTTGCTATACATGCGTCGAATAAAGCACAGCACATGCCATTAAACGCACGTCGAAAGTACATAAATGTACTGCATAAATCTTGCATCATCCATGTCAGTGGAACTCTTGTTGTAGTTTTACTGCCACTTATAATCGTTCCTATGCCTGATATTTCTGCCGCCTCCGTGAGCCTCTGTATGACCCTGAGAGTACTTACATCTGTTGGCGTTGACGTTAATCGGTCGCACAGAAACCCGCTTCGCCACCAAACACTACTGGGCTCCTGCTGAGAACCGCTTATTGAGATCGATTTTTTTTTGATTTTACTCACTATGGAGCTTACATATTCTTTGTGGAATTTAGAAGTTATTTCTTGATCCAGGTTCCATGGGGAAGCGGCTGCACCATGGAGGAAGCGACAACTCCAAAACACGTTGGGAGGTCGCAAAAGAGACGGCCAAGAGCATCCTACGAACTCTTGATGATAGCAGCGACTACGTCAACGTGATTTCCTTCAATGCACAGGCTACCACTTTATTGGGCGAAGGTCTGCTTGCTGCCAATGAGAGCAACATAGAAGCACTGGAGGCCGCGCTGGATTATGTTACCTTGTCAGATGGCTCGGACAATGCGGCAGCGTTTAATGCCGCCTTCGACATGATTCAAAATGGGCAACGGATGTTAGCACAGCAGCTGCACAGCTGCCAGAATGTGAGTAAATTGCGTGCGCAGTATTTGCCCAAGATGGTGCGTCACACAACACTGGTAGAAAACGTCATGTTTGCGATGCCAGATCCGATGACATTTTGACACAAACTGGTGCCGTCACAGTGATTGCGAAGGCGTACAAGGGGCTGCGATGGCATCAATTCGTGTCAATTGGTGCCGCAGTTGGCGTCACAAACAGACTGTTTTCTGCTGCTGCAAGTGCTGTGCAAAGTGCCGTGTGCTGTTCCGTATTATGTGGTAGTACGCTGTGATTATTACAGCCAACGTGGTTCTAGTTGGTCTGGTTGCTGGCAGAATGTGGGTGGTGCATTTTGAGGAATCCCAACGTCTGTAGTAGAAGTTTGTTAATTTATTGCACCACGATGGTTGAAAGAGATTCTGGTGTGAGATAAACTCTATGCCATCATGTAGGCTTTGGAAATCATGTTCGCATTTTAAGCCATGAAAATGCAGAGCGTACAAGTAAATTGAAGCAAACATGAATTTGTTGCTGTCAACTTTGCTTTAAAAATACAGAACCTCCTGTAGAAAGAAAAACTGTGTCTTGTCAACCAACAACCAAAAGACAAGGCCTCTGCACGGCCACGTCCCCAAGTGGAGGGCTAGAGCCTCATTGTTGCCTCCACATGTCAGTTAGGTTAGGGCAGTTCTGAGCTTTCAGTTTGCTGCATTGTGTGTCCACACCCTCCACGTCGCCTCCATTTCTGAGTGTCTGGTTGTTGCATTTCCACCGCACACTGCCAATAGGCGTGGTAATTGCAGGCACGTGGGCGCAATCTGCAACCTGGTTCTGTCTTCTGCCGTTACTCGCTGCGCAACCTCCCATACTCTGCATGAAATATTTCCACACTACCTCTGTTTCGTAAGTCGTGTCCGATCATCAATTTGCGCAAATAGAGATCAAAACGCGTGAGTCAGAAAATTTTCACTGAAACAACATTGGGTGGGGTACACTTTGTTTGCCTAGCCCTTGAGAAAAAGTGGGCTGATCTGAACCATGACTAAGAAAGATTTATGTTCTGGTGACTTGGTGTGCATTGAATGTTCGGCTGGATCCCAAACAGAACTTGCAAGGAAAATAATTGGAGTTCGCTGGGGCGTTAACGGCAACCTTGTGCAAGTGGTTGTCAAAGGCCAGGAGACACGCTGATTACTGCGAGAGCATCTATCTTGCAGATTTGCCGAGGTATTGGAGATGAAGAATACTTACAGCAACTAAGGAGACGCAGTAGACTGAGGCAAACATGGCCAATTGTCCTAAACAAGAATTGTCGCAGCACGGTTCAGCATACTGGCAGAGGCGATCCCCAGAGTATGGCAACAGCGATGTCAAATGCCACAAGGGTGTAGTAATGCCTACCTGTTGTCTACAACAAGGATCTCAATAAATTTTGGTGAATTGGGTTGGGACATACTGGAATATGGCCAATACATCAATGCGGGGAATTGAAAGCCTGCATTTATTTGAACAGGGGCATTTTTGAAAGAGTTTTGATGTGAAACCGCATGGTAATGGCTAACATATTAAAGATCCACATCAAACAGAAACCGACCAAAGAATCTGAATCTGGTGATGGATCACCAATTGGGTTGATCTTGCAAGCTGCAAATTTGCCTTAACTTTAAAGTTAAGGCACGAATTAGAAATCGGACACTACGTACTAAATGCTAGTGGTGCACGACAGACTTGCCAAGTCTTTTTCATCTCCATAAGTGATTCTGTTCGCCTTGCCAGATCATCATTCACATAGGCGATGGCGAGGACTGCACAAAAAATGGTGACCTGCCGTGCTCGCTTCGAGAATCAAATGGATCAGATGATCGAAATGTGGGAGGATCAAGGGGTCCAGTGGATGAGAATCCGCGATATGGCATTCAAAAGAACCTGGAAGCTGTGGAGGCCAGGCAGCGCATTCTGGAGCAATGGTCCAGTCGAGCCACAATGTTCAGTCTCACGATTGAGGGCACAAAAAACTGCCTGGCACGGCAGCTGGCATGCAACAACGGGGGCGCATGGTTTAGCCTGGACGGTGGGCTCACTGGCCATGGAAGAAAATAACTAAGAACCTGTCGAAGTTGCCATTTCACATCCGTATGTGGTGTTAGTGGGACATGGTCGCCCAAATGGCGATCATACGACATGCCGCGTCCTTCAATTCCACTTGCCACTGCTGTCTGCTACTTGCCTCTCGTCGCTGCTATCTATTGAGGAAGTTCTCTGTTTTGCCTTGTGGAGGCTGGGTCATACGCTTGAGTAACACATCGCCTTTTCTCATGCGGCTTTGTTTCTCCCTGTTCCTTCATGCATTTGGCTCTGCGCTTGCATGTCAACCCCCATGTTTCTTCTGCAGCACGAACACCTTGGCGGTCCCCCAAGCAATGTGCGGAACCGTATCGCAATCTGAGCTCGATACTATTTTCGCCAACCTTTCAAATGCCTCCTCTTAAGTATGGAACGTGTGTCTCTCTCCTGGCAAAGGTCGCGGAGAGCCCTTGAACAATATGGGGCCCTACTTTCAGTACTTGGCGTTCGCCATGGAACCCAGGCCAGACAGGCATCACGCAGTATTTACGCCTGTGACACCTCACTGGAGCAGCTGGGGCAAGATGACCAGCGTGGCGTATCCCGTCTTTGTGAATCCCAGGTGCTGACTTTTCTGATGCATTGTGTCCCAACGGCCGCCTTGTTTGCATCGTGTGCTTTTGTAGTTGTGTTTGCTTTGTTCGTTTCATGTCTTGGTAAATGATTTGGGGCTTGCACATCTGGCGTACCCTGCTGTACACTTATGTGGTAATGCATGCATACCATGCATCATATTTTGATGCGTCTATTTTGTACACAAGAATACCATTACATAACAAGCTCGGACCACCGCACCCGCGGCACATGCGGCATTCTCTGGTCAACCTGTCATCGCGGCTTCGGATGGTCGCGCGGGCTAGTCAGATGGTTCTCTCAAGGCCGTGAGAGGCAGTTGAATACAAACGAGTTTTGAAAATGAGATAAATATTTAATAGCAATGAAATCGAGTCATGTGGACTTGGTTTTTAATAGCAAGTTCACGACAGCAGTCAGCGGGAAAAAGAGCATGCGAATGGGTCCACAAATTCGTACACCATTTACTGCCTTATTTTTGGGATGATTGTTCCACCAATTTGTGCATGAATCGGTGGAGCAAATGTTGCGCCAATTGGTGCTCTGATTGCAGCGTGACAATGAAATGCTGTGCTTGTTTCCTGTTGCCATTATGGCATCCACATGCGAATGAACTGTGCACACCGGTCTGTCGAACGAGCGACCAGGATAGCGTAGGCAAGGAAGTATTGGCGCTGGGAGGCCCACGGGCGGAGCACGGTGCTGGCTGCCAGCGCCTTGGTTGCCCTGCAATAGACCAGAGATTGACCCTCGCCTGGCCGGCGTCATGGCAGGCGATCGCCGCTGCCAGGCGACCCCAAGAGGAAGGCGATCCCCAGCGCCGACTTTCGCCGGCGCTTGGAGGGTTCGCTGCCCAAAGCGAACGTCAAACTGTGCCGAAATGGCCAGCCTTGGCTGGACATTTGGTGCCTCTTTGACGTTGGCTGGTGCGGCCAAAATTGGCGAATTGAGGTACAACCTGCTTCCAGGGGGTGGGGGTGGGGGTGGGGGGCCGCGATTAGGCCCCCACTCTCAACATGTTGCAGTAACGCGTTTGGGTTTTATGCCAGGGCGCTGCGTGCTGCACGCTTTCTTTTTCTTGGTAGAATCGCCGCTCGTGGCCACCAGTTGTTGCCAGGCACGAGTGCCATAGTTGGCGCCCGTGGATGGCCGCAATCGGTGACCGCGAGCAGCAAAAGTGGCAGGAGTGGGAGGCCACAATCGACCTCCCACTCCCGTCTATTTGTGGCCATCCGTTTGGCACTTTCTCCTGGGCCCTAGCCGCCGCACGGTATCCAACTGACCGCTGGAATCTGGCCTTCGCGGGCATAGACTGTTGCGACCTGCTGGTTCTTCTCCAGGCGTGCGCGTGTTGCCATACTAGGTGGCAGCAAGGACCGAAATCGGTGGGAGCAGCAGGCGTTGATTTGCCTCCCACTCCCGCCATTTTATGACGATGCGTTCGCCATTCTCGCCCACACTTTGGGCGCCGGGCTTTGTCCAATCGACCCGTGCTATCTGCCCCTCGCAACCGCTGATTGTTGCCACCTGGGGGCGCCAATCTAGGCCCCGATCGGCGGCTTGTGGTGTGGTGTCTGTGGAGCTGGTGTTTGTGGCGCTCACGGCCCAGCACCGGCCCCCACCCGGCACTCTTGAGAGGGCTCGTCCCGGAAGTGCAACACATGGCGTTGTTCCCGCTGCCGGTCAGCTCGCCGCCATGCTGCGGGCTACAGTGGGCGTTATTCCAGTGACCTGCGAAGCCAGCGACCTTGCTCCATGTTGTAGTGTCTAGTGCACACTCTTTCGGTGGTCTACAGAGCAGTCATGGCGCCCCAACTTGAGGCCCGCGTCGCTTTTGCTTTGCCCTTTTTCATGCATGCCCATAAGTGTCCGCTTGCCATTGTGGGCCACGGCACCCATGCCTACTGCAGCTGCCCCACCTCGCATCGTCGTGTGCGTCCCCACCCGCCAAACCCCTCGAACGGCTTGAGGGCCAGACGCGGATGGCGGGAATGGCTGCATTTGTCGCGAAGATGGTGGCACTTCCCATCACTGAGGCAGGAGAGCTGCAAGCTGTGCCACACTGCTCTGCCATGGGCTGCTTTGCTGTGCTGTGTTGTGCTGTGCTGTGCCGCTCTGCTCCGTGGTTGTGAGAGCCACGTTGTTCCTCCAGTTGCAACCCACACGTGAAAAGCTTTCAGCGCATTCAAGCGTGATTTGTTATTTGGGCTTCCACTTTTTGAACTTGCTGCATTCGCGACCTCAGGTCGCCTGGCTCCCGCCCCAACGCCCGCTCTGCTGCGGACGTTGGCAAACCTCTCGGGGCGCCAAAAGCAAGCCATGCCAATCGCCCACATTGAAAGCTTACCCTTCCTCCAGCCGGGCTATGGCCAGCGTCGCGAGGCGCAGTATGGTCCCAAAGGGCCCAACTTGAATACCAGCGTGGAAAGAGGCCTGCTGACATGCTGCAGCGCTGCCGCAGTGGTCAGCGTTGTACTGTGTGGTGGCCTGGGTTGATTGCTGGGCAAATATTTTAAATGCTGCCGGGTTACTGCATCTACATTTGCGCATATGCATGTATCTATAATTTCCATATGTGCATAGTTTGATCGAGCTGCTTTCACTGTGCATTTTGACGTCAGATGCACTGAAGGGACGTCATCTGAGAGGAAGCAGCTGCTGGCCGTCATTGGCAAAGAGGTGACGTTGAGGGTGCTAGAGGAAGAGGACGGACTTGGGGAGAAGCAGGTGGGCAGCACTTTGTCAATTAGCATTGCGCCTTCGCGTGGCACGTTACTAATGTACTTCCGCAGCTGCTCGCCAATTTGGCTCAATTTCCGCCATATTCATACATGAATACAAAAAAGGGCTAAATAACACGTGTTCGCCAGTCTACATAACTTACAGGTTTGGGGTTTTTCCGTGTTTTGAGCATGCAAAACACGTATGAAAAGCCACACATATCTGCAAAAAAGTGCGTCTGGTCCTTTTTGCCTAGTAATGGATGTGCTCGCCAAAATGATGGATGCCGAATCGAGCCCACCCTTTGAGAGGGGGCTCTATGGGCTTGCGCCTGAATTTCGGACATTGGCTTAAGTGGAGGTTTGTTTGTTTCTGTCTTCAAAAATTCACGTTTAGTCCAGTTTGTTATTTTGAAAGTATTTTGGATTACTTACTTTGATATGGTTACTTTAGGATCCCGTGATTAGCATTTGTTTGGCACTGGGTCGCCACAGCAGCTGTGCTTTCGTGCATTGCTTCGTCAATGCCAAAGATGGCAGCAAACAGCGCAGTGTTTTGTCGCATTGCAGGTGGAGAGGATGATTAATGACAACATCGCAAAGACGAGGAAGTGCAACGAGGACTACAAGTACGACCACTGCAAGTTGCAGGTTGGTAACTAAGGAGGAAGGAACGCGTTCTTTATGTGTGTGGAAGAGCGACGTACTGCAGCAAACTACTGTGTCGCAATGTTGCCCGTGTGTTGCTAATGCACTGAGGCGATGATGGCGTTTGCACAGGAATTGCGAGGACCCATGTCGGAGTGTCCTGCCCGCTCGTGGAATGCATCAGACGCGACAAAATGTTACGCGTTTAAGGGCGTGCATTATGTTCTGGTAGCGGAGCCGACGAGCTTCGACGAGGCACGGCAGCAGTGCAAGGATATGGGCGGCCGGCTGGCGGAACCGAGCGTTGACCAAGTCAAAGATGAATTGCACTTTTTGGCTTCGATCGTCCCTCCCGACGGCGCATGGATTGGCCTCAGACCGGGCAAGCAATGGAAATTTCTAAGTTCTTCCCAGGATGTGGGTATCACCGATTATCGACACAGCCATGCCTGCGTTATGCTGTGAATGCAACACCTGCTTGTTTCGTTGCGCACTTGATTTGCAGTGGAAGTTTTCTTGATAGTTACTAAGCGGTAGGCACCGACTTGAAATGAGAGTTGCGAGCTTTCAAGCAGTAGATTGCATTGCATTGATTCTTTTCGTTGCCCGTTATGTGCTCCTATGCTTTTTCGTTGCGCAGACAGGAAATTTTGTGTATGATGATGAAATGAAATTATTATACACATTCCGGTGGATCGTTCTGTGATACACGGTTGCTGGCTGACGAAATACCAAAATTGAGCAGCACATAGTACAAGCATAACTTTGGACAATTATCGTTGTGTTGATTTAGTTGTATTTGGGTGGATCCAATAGTCTACCAAAGCAACTCGCTGAACAATCTGTGGCCGGCGATTATCCTTGTTTTTTCAGTGAGCACTTAGGAACTCGTGCTCTTGGTATTGTGCAAAGTAATTCCTGAAGCTTAGTCCTGGCAATTCAAAGACTGCAAATACGAGTTTCGGGCTGAGGCTGAACTTTCAGACTTTAAAGGGGTTCCCCAACTCCGCCGTGCCTCCAACGGTCGTGACAATTCTCACTGCTGCCAGGCCAGGACCAGAACACTGCTCTGGGGAAAAACGATATAAAGTTCAGCACTTTCCAGTATGTTCTTGAAATCATTTGTCCTGAAAAGATGTTTAAGTAGATAATTTTCTACACGTAGCGATAATGCCTATTAATGGGGAATACCTAGTATTGGGGAACCGGGCAAACTTTGTGGTCCGGCGACCATGGCGGTGTCTGACCACTGTAGTGCGCGCTTAGGAATAGAATGTCTGTTTTCTTCTGATACATTTATGGAGTCGATTTTACTTTCGTAGGGATGTACTCATGTGTGCGCGTGGTGCGCACCGTACACAATCATGACATTGTTGCACGGTAGTGTATCTCTGACATTTTCAGGCCCCGTATCTGAGAAATCGATTTGGCTAGTAGTGCATGAATCAACGCCTCGGGATAGCAGTTTGCAAGTGCAGGCTAAAACCCGGTAAATTGAACATTAAATTATATTTATAAATTATGTTTTGGTGTCAGGTTCCAGAGAGATTGACACGCCATATGTGGTTTCAACGGCCTTCCATACACGGCGGGTGCAGAGGGGGGTATGTCGACGCCCGGGGGACCCTTCACAACGTGGGGAGTCGAATGTGCAACAGCGAAACGGCGTTCGTCTGCCAGTTGGACAAAACGGCGCAGCCAGAGATTTGTGAGGTGCGTCTTGCAAAGTCGACATGCTCAATTGGCGAGCATTCAGCTCATTAAATATTCAGTCGAACTGCGGTTTCTGTGAAATTTGTGTTGTTCGTTTGAATCGCCCTGGAATGCAGGGTCAGGGATCAGGGCGTGCCCCCTTGCGCAAGGGGCCTATGAATTTAAGAGCGTCCCATGCATAGTGCAAAATACCAGCCTAAGAAATCAGCGGTCGTCTGGTTAAGGCCCGAATGAAGAGCTTACTAGCGATAACCAACATTAAATAAACAGCATTGGATTGATCAAGCAGCATCGATTAAGCAATTTAATAATCATCATGTTGGAGCCACCATCTTCAGATTGACCACCAGCTGGTGTGAAGCCTCTTGGTTTTTTCACCTCTCGCTGGCAAGTTCATGGCAACATTGAGGCGAGGCTCGTGTGTGTGCATTCAATGCAAAACATAGGTGCCACCGTGGGGATGCCAGTTTGGGACCAGAGACTCAGCCAACGTCGGCTAGTGGTAATCCGTGGTACGGCATCCGCCAGGCCTGTCAACTTCCTCTGTCTGTATGTGCATTCGAACGCAAAGCGGGGCTACTTCACCCTGCAAGAGATGACGTACAGCACAACTGCATATCACTCAGCTGCGCAGGGTTGCTCAGCAAGGATGCTAGTAGAATCCGGAAATCGGGACGGAGTTGGAGAAACGTCGATGGGCCCTGCTGCAACGAGTCTGTTGATGCACATACTGTCAATGTTATACATAATAGTACAGTCAATTTTATATATTATGTGTATGTTATACATACTATCAGTACAGTCAATGTTAGTATGCGCAACGGATCAGCTGGATAAACACAGTGGCAAGAAATTCCAAGCATCGAATATCGACTAAAATGGGTTGAAGTACGGTTTTGATAGTGTGGATGGCCATTCAGTGGCGAGGTTTGCCAAAAGCACTGTAAAGTTTTGTCCGCGCTCCAGGCATGAATAAACAGTGTCCGAGCATCTCCCGGTCACGTACAATACTTCCTACGCTCTGGCCGCACCCAGGGCCCATGGGCCTTCTGGTTCTGTCTGGTGAGCACTCATAGTCATCTGAGAGCCTCACATGACTTTCTAGACCGCGTGGATGTTTTCAGTGCGTTGCCCATGCACGCCCAGACGCGTCCGAGCCGCTGCAAAGCCTCTCAGACGCCTACTTTCCCAAAGAAATGTCGATGCGGCCCACAATTTTTATCAGCGTTGCTCTGCTTTAAACTGGGAACGGGCTGTGTGCCACGGGCAGTGCGTTGGGGACACAACTATCACTGACCGCTTGCCTTGAGCACGTGCACTTTCAAACCGTCTCGCCATCCCCCAACACACACCACCACCACAACCTCGATCCTCCAGTCCCCAAATGCCCGCGAAACTTGGTTGCCCACAGCTTTTGCATCCAGTCGTCTTCTATAATCGTCCCGTTGCCACAACGCTTGGCGAAGTTTGTGGTGAGATGACTGTGCCAACCCGTCAATACAAAAGCGATTTTTTGTTCGGCGACCTGCTCCCTAACCAGACGACTCAAGCGCTGAAGCACGGTTTTGGCGGAAAGCGCTGATCAGCGGGTGTGCTTGAATGTTTCCTTTGGCGCGCTGTTGATCCTGCAGGGCAGCATCACGCCCGTACTTTCAGAGGCGCTGTGGAGCGCCACGGCAGAGGGGTGTGCATCCTCTGGCGGATGCGTCGGAGGTATCCGAAGTACCGCATCTGTCCGAAACGAGTCGGCAAACTTCAGCGCCATATGTGATTTTGGACCTCCGAAGCCATTCAGTGAGCTCATTTGCTGTTCAAGAGACGAACTCCGGGACATCTGCAAGGTATAAAGGCAGCTTGTTTCGGAAAACATGGTATAAGGACCAGTACCTTGTAGTAGTAGCTTCCGCCACCTTCCTGAACGGACATTAAAGCCTCAAATAATCATCAGACTGTGTTCGTAATTCCAACGGTGTGAAATGAAGTTATTTTTGGAACATACGCTGCATTGACGTTGGTGGCTTCTGTCTTGCAAGCGAAAACGTGTTGGAGTAACAAACAAGGTATCGGAATGCATAATACATTCATTATGTCGTAACAAAAACAGTACTGGAAATGACGCACAACGGTGGTGGAAAACTACATTAATGAAGGATACTATTCTCCTCTGAGCACGTGTTCAGGCTCCCTTCGGCAGTATTGAAGTTGTGTATGTGACATTCATTAACAAGAAAGTACTAAAGCAAGTACTGTCAAGCACTTGAACATTGTATCACATTTCCCGAAACAGGGACAAGCAATGATCGTACTACGAGGACAGTACATGGCAGTGAGGGTGTGCACAATCTTTTCGCACGAAAACTATCAAAAATACGTTCATGAAATATATCATGGGGTATGGCAACAAAAACAGAAGGCGAGTCACACCAGCAAGTACAGCGCTTGGTCCTTACGCAGGCAAACGACAGGCTGACGATTAAATACAACTTTCCTCATTTCTTACTCTAATATAATCCCCATTCCTGTGTGATCTTCAGTTCAGTACGACAAGTGACGACGGGAGCAGAGCATTTTTTCAGGTGAGCCTCCGTGGAAGTGCTTGTGCATGATTCTTTGATTGTGTTTCAGTATTTGAGAATCCGCCACTGGTGCAGGTCTACTCTGCACCGGGGCTACCCATCAGTGCTGCAAATGCTACCCGACTAGGGCAGCATTTGCAGCATTGGCACAATCCGTGAATAGAGCAAAGCATTTATCATCGCGATTTTCTGATGTAGGAGAAGAAGGTCATGTAATAACTCTCCATCGTAACACCTGCGGCGAAGCCTACAGTTTTGCTTAACTTCCTTCATGCTTCCCTTTGTACGTTATCCTGCAGGCTACGTCATGTTTCATACATTATGTTCGTGGATAGGGTATGTTGAAAGTATTTACGACATCACGTTGGACACCTCAACGGAAATCGCAACGCGCGTTGGAAACACAACCGACGAATGCGAAGCCACTTTTAAAGCGCCGAGGTTGCTGTCGTATCGATTTGTCTACACATGTCACGTATGCGCTAATTCGTCCAGATGTTGTGCGTATCGATGCGCGAGCGATACTTCAAGCTCGCCGCTCCGCCCGCCTCGAAGGGATGAAAAAAACCGCTCTACTTTCGACATATTCCCTTGGATTTTTGAGAAACTACTTGTTTTGTCAGCAGGGAGGAGAATCAGTCAAAATGGCGGCGCTCACGGCCACCCTGGCCGTGCTAATCGCGTCGACTTTCCTCACCGTGGTGGTCTTGTTCCTGCGAGGATCGAAGTCAAATGTTGTGCCGGGCAGAATCTACCAATTTTTCAGAAGGTGAGGCGAGCTTGCTGGCAAGAAAATCGCACCTCTGGGAAGCAGCAGCCCCTGACCGTGGTTTGACGGTGGTCATGCAATTCGCCGACGTGCATCATCTGATTTGCTTGCTTTATATATCGAATTTATTGGAGAATTAATAAAAATCATGTTATGGCGGGGAGCCGTGCTTAATTGCGGACCAAATATCACAAATTTTGGGGAGCCAAACTCGAATTTGCAATGGCCGCAGATGTGTACATACTTGCACGCAAAATGGACATGTAAACTGCATACCATGCTCCAAGTCGATGCTGCCTTATTTTAGGTAATTATGTAACGGTGAATATATACGCTGTGCACTGCAAGATCGCTGACTTTTGCTCCAGATCAACACTGAGCACCGGCTGCTGTAATCGAATGTGTGAGTGCCTGCAACGACCGACGAAAATTTGTAGACAGGCAGATGCAGCAGGAACGAACTGTAGTTCAAATTCGCGTCGACAAATACACTTCCTCCGTCCAAAAATAATTGTCCTCTATGATTATAGGGCGCAATTTCTACATCATTTTCACATTATTTTCTATGAAAACCTGCCCAAAGTTGTGCTTGCAAGCTTGGAGCATACTATCAAAATTTCAAGTCAATTCATTAAGTATTGAGGATCTGGTAGTTCTTTGTACCAGTGATTTTTACCTAGTGAACCTCAGTATTTGGGGTCAAAAATGACCAAAATTTACCTTTCCCCTGATGCTGAAAGAGCTCGTGTCTCATTTTCTCCTCTTGGAAGTTGTTAGTTAAGGGTTTTGCAACCTAATTTTCCGTTTCTGAAATTTGTTTCTAATTTTGAGGCAGTCCTTGTAACGAATTCTGTCTTTAGATAGTGGACAATTAATCTTGTACAGAGGGAGTAATTTCAATATATTACAAGGTCGAAGCCTTGTGCATTGCACGCATGGTGCTCCTATGGGGTAACCCGGCCCAGTAACTGGTGATGGGCATTTGCACATGCGGGGTTGGAGAAGTAGTTATCAAGCAGGGTTGCCAACAAATTCATTAGAAGTGTTGCAAATCTGAGCACCACTAATATACCTTGGGAGCTACATTAGTAGTGATAACACATGCGAAATCCAAAGAGCAGATTTGTCCCCTAGATGTTGTGATTTATTACAACAAGGATCATGTTGTGATGTGTGCATTGTGTCATGCATATGACGAGATATTATGTTACTCCGCCACATGCCATGGGTGCCGCCAAGCTAAGCACGATGTGTCGATTTGTGGTAAATTGCTCAAAGCATGAGAACCTGAGCTGCATGTTTTGTCCCATGTCCTCAACATTACCTACACCATACGTTCATTACATGTTGCCGTTGTATTGTCTGCCACAAGGCTGGACATGAACGCACGCTGTGCACATGGGGTGCAGATGGGTGCGTAGATGGACCAGCGGTTTCCGGCAAACCCCTTGCCCTCTGCTTCCACCCCCCCTTCCCCCCTTGTCCTGTTCTATTGAGCGGTTGCACGGCGGGTCCTGGCCGCTCTCACACGCTAAGTTGCTCCTTAGAATCGCCATCATGCCCAGCAGCACGTGCTTGGGGAACTGCTCCCTCTGGTCTCCCCTACATGGCCATGGTGACCCCAATTCCAAGCAAGCCGCCTTGCCCATAGATGGGCTCCCAGAGCTTTTGGGTAGAACGGGAATGGGAACAGTGGCTACCGTAGTATATTAAGCCCTTGCGCATAGTAATGTAACGCTGGGCTCTTTTTTGTGGAGTCGATGAAAAAAAAATAATGGTGCCGGAGCGAGATGTGAAGCAACCAAATTTAGTAACAGCCGGGGTGCAGCGTCGGGACGGGGCCCCGGGCATCTAACAGGCCATAGGGCCGCCCAGTTATCGATCGGCGTGGTTGATTGGCAGGTAGGCCAGCGCCTGCCACTTGCTCACCGGGCGGCTCGGGCCTCGAATCTTTCGAAGCGATTGTAGGCATATGCCAGCGTGATCAAGGATTGGATTGATTATACATGCAAAGGCCCATGGCGGGCCGCCCACTCTGCCTTGCACCATCCTCTCGGCGCTCCCCGCCACCCGGAAGGCTCATGGGTGAGCGATTAGTAGGCTACCAGGCACCTGTTGTCTGCCATACGGCCGGCGGGGAGAGTGGGCGCTGATGCCAAAGGTACCAACATGGCACAGAACCCCCACGGGCTGGGAGTGGGGGTCGTCGTGGGCACGTGCACGTTGACTAACGGCCGGCAGGGGTGGGTGGGTGGGGGGGGATTGCTAGGACTCTTGGGAACCGTTCCCTGAGCTGGGTGGTTGATGTCGCACGGTGCATGCAAGAACGAGGCTTGGGACTGGTCTGTTGCACCTGAAATTTGGGATATAGCTTCTAGAGGCCCCTTGGACTCCAAGGCTTGGAGCCAGCCTGACACAATGCAGAGCAAAAATAATATAACGGTCCGGGATGAAAATGCGGAGCAAAAACTTAGCGGTCGGGATGGACCGATGCGGAAGGGTTTAATATACTACGGTATTCTTTTTCAGTTCCCGTTGCATTTCCGTTCCGTTCCCACTTGTTTTGGCCTGTTCCAACCCCGTTCTTGCCCGTTCCCAAACCCGTTTCGGCTGAGATTGTCACGTGGGGGCGCTGTGACTCCCTCGGCTGACTCACCCAGCTTCGCCCAGCTGCCCCACCCCTCCCGGGAGCTCCGGCTGGCCGGGGCACCTCTCCGCAGCCGCCCTCGCTGCACCCCGCCACCCTGTTGCCTTGCCACACAGCTGGCCGCCGGGTTTTTGGAGTGGGCAACCCTTTGACAAAGGGATGGCGCCTTGTGGGCGGCCGATCTTGCCAGCCGCGGGGGCCAATCGAGGCCCCCGCGAGTGGCGGGATTGGGCGCCTGCAAGGCGCAGTTCTCTTGGCGGAAAGTGGCGTTTGACGGGCGCCGGATCCCGCCAGCCGTGGAGGCCAATTGAGACCCCCGCGGGTGGCAGATTGTGCGCCTGCAAGGCGCCGTTTTCTCGGTGAAAAGTGGAGCCTCACGAACGCCGGATCCCGCCAGCTGCGGGGCCCAATCGAGGCCGCCGCGAGTGGGGGGATTGGGCACCCGGAAGGCGCCGCTTGCTTGGCAAAAAGTGGCGCCTCACGGGCGCCGGATCCCGCCGGCCGCGGGGCCCAATCGAGGCCCCCGCAAGTGGCGGGACTGGGCACCCGGAAGGCGCTGATTCCTTGGCGAAAAATGGTGCCTCACAAGCGCCGGATCCCGCCGGCCGTGGAGGCCAATCGAGACCCCCGCGGGTAGCGGGTTTGTGCGCCTGCAAGGCGTCGTTCTCTTGGCGAAAAGTGGCGCCTGACGGGCGCCGGATCCCGCCAGCCGTGGAGGCCAATCGAGACCCCCGCGGGTGGCAGATTGGGCACCCGGAAGGCGCCGCTTGCTTGGCAAAAGTGGCGCCTCACGAACGCCGGATCCTGCCAGCCGCGGGGGCCAATCGAGGCCCCCGCGAGTGGCGGGATTGGGCACCGAAAACGCTCCTTGTCAAAGTGAAAGCCTCACGGGCACTCGGATCCACCGGCGTTGGGTAATCAGGAGCCTGCGAGAATTTCAGCGGTTGAGCGCCTGTACCAAGAGCTACGTCGTTCTTGGCGAAAAGTGGCGCGGGTGCCGAATCACCAGCCGTGATGACGGGCCCAATCAGGGCCTGCCGGGAGACTGGCAGTGGGGCAGGGCGCAGGGCACTCTCGCTCCCGCGACGTCGCGGCATTTGCGCCCCCTCTCCACGACGAGGCCTCCGCAGTCGGGGTGGAGTTGTCAGCGGCGGTGGCATTCTCGCAGGCAAGAAACAGCCCCCAGACAGGTTCCCCCGGCTTCCCGCCTCACGTGGCACCCATCACGTCGGGCCAAGCGGCGACTGCGCAAAGCCCCGCGCTCCGGTCGTGCCTGCTCGCCCACAATCCCCCAGCCCACCCAAGCGCTCTGGAGGGCGCGCTCACCTTGCTATTGCGGAACCTTGACGCCCAGCTTTGCCGCCGTCCATTTGGCGGCCATGGTGGACATGGGTGTGCAGGCATGGTCCCCATGGGGCCCCAGCTGCTCCTCCACAAGCGTGACGCAGGTGCGGAGGACGGCCTGGGAAGAGCTCCTCCCCGAGCTTGCAAAACCTGTGCGGCGCTTCCTCCGCTTTTGGCGGTGCCCGGAACGGCGTACCGTGGGCACACAAGTCGTGGGCGAGTCGAGGCCCACAACCTATTCTGCCGTTATGCTTCTGAGCGCCTACCGGACACGACGACCAACAGATTGCCAGCCTCGTTGAAGCCCCAACACGCCGCCCCGCGCCCGCGTGCGTTTTGATCGCCGCAAGCATCGCAAGACTATCGCCCACGACAAAGTCATCGGATTGCCGTAGTGGCCCCTCACCAGCGGGGGCGCGGCCAGCCGCTCGCGGTCGCTTGTTTCCCAGGGGTTTGGGACGACCCAGAGGGGCGAACGCCTGGCTGCAGTGCTTTACGCAGTACTGTGGTTGAGTCACGCGAAATATAATTCCAGTAAGGGGCCGGGTTAACACGAAAATGGAATCACAATTGGCAGCCTTTTGAATGGGCCGAATTCCGCCTATTTCACAACAGACGGTGTACATTGTCCTTTGGGGCTCAAAATCTGAAAATCACAGACATATTGCTGTGCACTCGGCGTTTGACTTCATTGGGATGCTGTAGATTTGCTTTCTCACAGGAAATCATTCAATCTCTGTAAGGAGGAAAGATTGTTTTCATTTAAGTGTCGTGGCACTGGAGGACTGCATGCAGAAATGCCTGCCCTCAAAGCCTTCTTGTTCCGATTCGTAACCAAACAGTGTAATCTACTTGTTTTCAAGTTGGCGTTCTTCAAGACCAACTACAATCAAATAAGCAAACGGCAAATTTATTCCACCAGCAATAATACGAGTCAACCGCATATTCATCTGCAGCGATCCAGTGACTCGTGGCGCGTAATGCAGGGGAGGGCGCATTCGCAGTGCTGGCGGCCCTGAAGCATATGACCGCGACGTGGAGACTCCGGTGGGGGAAGAACCAGCGGAAGAACAACCAAGGCAAATGGAACTCATGCCGTCTCAATCGCTCGCGGAAACAGGAGGACTCCAGGAGTTACAGGTACCAGGCATTGGCAAGGTCGCCGTTTTGAAAGGTGGAAAAGAGTTCGTTGGCGCGCACGGCAGCGTGAAGGAGGGTGTGTGGTGCGACAACGAGGGTATTGCGCACAGTGTGGCCATCAAAACAGTGAAGGTGGATGGCAGCGAGAAGTGCCTCACGACCATCAACAAGGAAGTAGAGATCTTGGCCAGGCTTCCCCGCCACCCGAACGTCGTCCGGGTGATAGGCGTGCGCCCGGGCGTGGAGCCAGTCATCGTGGAAGAGTGGATGCCCATGACTCTGAAAGACCTGCTCAACGAAACGGGGCCAGTGCTGAGGTGCGGGGAGGTGGCGAGGATCAGCCTGGACGTGGCGAAGGGCTTGTTGCATCTTCACGAAAATCGGGTGACGCACTATGACGTCAAGCCAGCCAATATACTCCTGGACGAGAGCCACAACGCCAAGCTGGCGGACTTCTCCTGCTCAGTGTTCAAAGTGTCCTCCTTAATTGATGCCGCGCAACATGGCACGTTGGGGTACATGGCTCCAGAGTACATGCAAGGCGGGGTGTCAAGATCAAGGCCGCGCGTTCGGGCGGAGAAAATAGATGTGTACAGCCTGGGCAAGGTGATTTTGAGTTGCGTTGCGGGCGGCTTGGATAATGGGAGGACGGCGATCGTGAAGAGTTCGTTTCCTCCCCGTTTGTGGAGTTTGATTTGCGATTGCACTAACATTGATCCAGAGGGCCGACCGAACTGTCAGCAGGTAGTGGAACGGCTTGAAGTCATGGTGAAAGAGGGATTAGATGGGGAAGCGGACTAGGTTTAGAGTGGCACGGGGTGTGCACATTCCATTGTACAAAATTGGAGTTTAACTCGTGGTCACATAAGAGTAGGCCATGATGTCGAAAAGGGCACTGAGTCCAAGTCGCATCGAGCTGTTTTGCGCTTGAAAGGCTTGATAAATGAGATTCAAGCCTCATTGCGTTCAATCATTCTCTGTGTACCAATCAGCTATCGCGTCGGTGCTCCTCTGCATTCTGACTTTGTTTCTATGGCGAGCAAAGCCTGAGACGCTCTCGATGTTGTAAAAAGAGACCTCAACAATATGTGTGTACAATAACGCGGTGGCCGCAATGTTGTTTGTGTCTTTGTGCAATCAAAACGGAGTATGTAAAATATGGGAATTCGAATAATTGGACTCGAACAAGACACCACACTTGCCTCATATGCTGCAATACACAGGCTGCAATGTTGTGCGCTTCTCCCAACGCACCTGAAGTTGCATGATGAATATCCCAGCGCAGGGAGAGTGTTGGTGCGGTCCCCCCTTGGCTGCATCTAGGTACCTTGGCCCGCGCTCTAGGGCCTCTCCAGTGGAAGCGTGGTCGTCCTCGGCCGGACGGCGTGTCCCAAGCTCTCTCTGGCCCATGGGTGGGGGCTTCTGTCACGGTCCGTCCAAAGGCCAGCGGCGAGGAGGCAATCAAACTGTCGGCCACCGGCGGGCATGTGGTGGCCAATTTCATCAAAATCATCATATTCATTAAGAACCTCCATTTTGGCCAAACCCATTTTCGGGCTAAAGGCCTCGCTACGCTCGGCCCTTATGCCGAAGTCATCTCGGCCTGCTCCGCTTCGCTCCGCATACGGCTTCAACGACTTTAGCGATGGGCCGAGCTCCGCTCAACAAAACAAGAAAACCAATGGGTCATTACCACAGAGAGTAGGCGAGCAAACCATCCTTTCCACAGGGGACCATTTTTCTACTGACGCCACATGCGAACAATGCGAGGTGTGCCCCAATCCCCACCCCCCCACTCTCCCCACCCCACCCCACCCTCATTTCCATAAAAAAAGGGAACGTGCCTTTTCAAGCACGATCTTGGCACAATTCACAATTGGACACGGTGGTGGTGGAACATAACACACGCATCAACAAATTCGAGCCTAAGGGTCCAGCCACCTAAATACAGGGTTGCACTGCAATAAAATCGTTGTGGGTATTAATGTCGCTGTAGGACATTAACTGTCTCAAGTGTGTCACCGGATCATGGGTGCAAATCCCAATTCAGGCAACTACTGGGTCCGGGCGACCTAGGGTGGCCTTAAGGTCCAAGACCTCAGTGCTGGCTAATCTTACGAGCCGCCAGTTCCAGAATTCTGATTTTCTGGAACGGGGATATTAGACGCCGGTCTAGAATGGTAGCGTGGGGGTGAAATTGATGATAGCACCACTTTGGCGCAGTACTAATTTGTGCATTCCTTTGTTTGCTGAAATCCCAGCCTTTTGCAGTACTTTGGTTCTGGTGTGAGGGGCGCACGTCAGGTCACAGGTGAGTGGCTGCCAAAGCAAAATTTTGCGCCATTTCCGGGTCTCCTTACAAGGTTTCCAGGCTGACCCGCTTGGCATAACCGTCACGCAGTAGCGTCTAGGAGCAGCACATAAGCTTTGTTCTGTGTGTCGTATTGTGGACCACTCGCATGGAGAGTCACGCCCATCTCTGGCGAAGGGAAGGTGTCCTCTTCTCCCGAGACGCTGCCATGACGTGGCAAGTCCTCGTGGATGACCGCCCACCGACCGATCAATCAGTCGCACGGCACTTAGCCATCCAGAGCTTTGCGCCATCTGGTCGGGCAAAGTGGCTTCTGCCCATCCCCCACGCCAGAATATATTAGTCCCTCTGTCGTCACCGTGTGGACCCCTTTCCCTTCGCTGACAAGGCCAACGCCGGTCGGTGGTTTAGGGTTCGGTGTGTCCGGAAACAGGACGGGATGTACCAGATGTCGCCCGAGGGCTGGGCGCACCCGGCAAGACAGAGCGACTAATATCATGCCCGCCCACGCCATCCAACGCGGCCCTCCTCGTCATGCCGCGACGAGGGCGTAATCAATGGAATTGGACCCGAGCCGCGGAGCCCGCGGCACAGAGGCTGACGAGGGGTGCAGGTGACGCCGACTGGAGCTTTTCCGATGGTCCGTGGGATCTTGCGGTGGACCCCGCGCATTTCCGCCGCCCCGTGAGGCAGTTGCCGATGACGCGAGCGCCGCTCAATCGCCTTGGACTCCCCACGCCCTCCCCAAGTGCACCCGCCCTCCGGAAGCTCGGCGGTTTTCACAAGCCTACCGGCGCCAAGATGGCGGGCACAGGCCCGGCCGCCCTCCTGTTTCTGGTGCTCCTGTTTCAAACTTCTAAAAGCGGGCGGGGCGCCTCGCCGGCGGAGGTGGAGGCCAAGTACACCGCCACAATGAGGGAAATGGCGGAAGACTTGGTTGGCCGATATGGCCGGTCAGAGGAGCTCATGGAGCAGTGTGACTGCAGCTACCACACGTGCGGAAACGACCTACCGGGCACCCGTTGCGTGGACATCAAGCGCGACCCGCACCCCGATGAGGAGATAGTGGCGGCGGCGGCCAAGTTCGTGGTCTGCGATCCGGACTGCGGCCACCGCAAGGTGAGGGAGCGGCAGGGCTTCACCCGCGGACTGGACGTCAACTTTTTCGACCAATTTTCGGCGGGAGTTTCCGGCGGGCGCGGGCGGGGCCTTGGGGCGGGACGCTGAGATGGCGAATGGGCGACGCGGGGTGCTTTTCTCGTCGCAAAAGTGTTTGCAAATCGGAGGAATCCCGTGGAGGCCAGTGCCTGGGGGAGACTTTTTGCCCTTGGCTTTGTTGTTCTCACTCTATGTGAGCTGTCCGCGGGCTTGCCGGAAGTCCCGCGGCCCGCTGGTGCGGCTGCACGCACGACGGGGCGGCAATTCGGCGAAAGAAACGATCCATATCTATCCAGCTACTCTGTCAGGGGAGGCGCCGGGAGGGCTCCGCTGCGCACGGCGATTGGGCGATTGTCTACGTTAGGCGTAGACCTACGTTTGGCTGGCGTCCAGGAAGCGACGGGGGCGCTCAGAAGTGCTGCAGGGGGGCACTCGTGGCCGGAGGGCACCAACTCCTTGCAGGATTGCCGATCGCGGGGCTATCCTCTGGCGCCTTTGCGCCCATCCGCGGCAGTAAAAAGGACCCCGCGGCCCTCGTTTCGACGAACCCGGCCGTAACCCGCCCGTAACTTAGCGTGACGCCCCGAGCGCTTTTTTTGGTCCACCCCGCCCCGTGCCCGACTTGTGGGAGCGCCGGCGGGCATCCCTCAACCCGGCGCCTTAAAATAAAGGGAAGAAGAAATGGGTGTTAGGCTCTAGATCGACTCCCCTGGCTGGAAATGCGAACATGCTGGGCCCATATGGATGGCCTTGCACAGGGCGGTTGTAGAAACAGGTCTGTATGCTGATGCATATGGCCGGCACGTGCCAGATGGGCGCCATGGCCTTCTTGCTGTGCGGGGGCTCCAGGTTTCTTTTTCTCCAACTTTCAAAACCCTCCCTGTCTGGCATGTTCAGAATATGTCATCATTGGCCCCCTTTCAACACCTCGTCAGTCCCTCGCACAGGCTGGCAGCCGACGGGGATGGCCACCAGCAGCCCTTGTGCCTTCGAAGTTCGCACAACTTCTCAGCCCCGTATAGCTCTGGGTGATTCAGGGACCTGGCCTCCAAGGGATGGGTGCCCTGTGTGGATCGTGTGGCTTTCCTTTATTCTGGAACCCAGACATATGGGGGCCTGCTGGCGAGAACTTACGAAGCATGCAGCCTGGGGACCAAGTATTTGCTGAAAATACAAGTGGGGAAACTTGCAAAGATTTTATTTTAGGGTGGGCAGTGTCATTCGTACTGTGTTGAGACCATGCTTTCTGCTGTCCAATTCATTGTTCCTACATTCTTTGGAAACAATTCCATCAATCTTCCTTCCATACTGTGAATACCTTGAAAAGGGAGTGACCACCCAGCACCACACAAGTTGCATTTGCAAAAGATCCCCTTCCTGATATGCTGCTGTGGGCATTTGCACCCACTGAAATGGCAACATGCCAGTTTAGGCAGAAAAAGC
Organism: Ostreobium quekettii; assembly: GCA_905146915.1. NCBI lineage: Eukaryota > Viridiplantae > Chlorophyta > Ulvophyceae > Bryopsidales > Ostreobiaceae > Ostreobium > Ostreobium quekettii. Next base: position 6,817 of record CAJHUC010003122.1, on the reverse strand, counting down.
GATGTCTCGAGGCTGCACTGTGCACTGGGAGATGCACCGCAATGGTATTGCAGGCCACTCCCTGCGCCATCGCACTTACCAGCCATTTATTTCATCAGTCACGTCTATTTCAGCAGTTGCCAATCCAAAGCCCTGATTCTGGCCTATCACCTCCCACTGCCATCGACCTGGGTGTGCCTCACCCCCCGACCCGCTGTGCTCTCAAACCTGTCGGTGGCTTGGTCTCAGTCAGACGTGACTCCTTCCTGCACAGGCAGGAACTGCGTTGCAGGTTGCAGGAGTGGCTCTGGGTCTTGTGATTGCTAATATACCTGGCTAACCCATTCCTGCTCATCGCCATCTTGATCCCAATGCAGTTAGGCATGGGGATGAGCTCATCAGCTCATCATGATCGCTGCACCAGGCACAGATCATGTTTTCCAGAATGTGAGTACTCACACTAGTGTGATATTAATCCCCAGTAGTACTCAGTATTTTGTAGTACTTGGTTCCCCCATTTACGATCTACTCAGAGCCTCTGTCCAGGACTTACTCAATTATTGGTGTCAATGTGGCAAGCATTTCATAAGTCTAGTATCCTTACTGGAATTCCCAAAATGGCACCAGTTTGGATGTTGTTTTCGGTTTCCTATGGAAGGGGGGGGGAGACCTGAGAGTTCTAGGTTTCCTGTACAGGCGTTGTTACGGGGAGCATTACTGTGGAGGCCTCCGCTTCCATGGTTTTGTATACCTGCATATTTCTATGTACGATACTGCATCGATTGTACTCGATTCCATTGGCGAATTTGGGGCGCTGTTGGCTAGGGATTGGGCCATGCCACAGTGCCAGCCTCCAGCCTCACACACCGAGGGCAGCATTGTTGAGAGAATGCCTAACCAATGGAACCGAAAGACATCGGAGGGGAAGGGGCGGCGGCACCCCACTGTGAGTCGAGCCCTTGCAACGCGGAATTCGGCCATAGTCAGCAAGAGTTAGGATGCTTGAGGCGTTCCCTGGCAGCGACCGATTTTCTGGCAAACTTCGTTTCTTTTTTCCCGTTTTTGGCTATTTTGGTATCGCAGAATTGGCGACGTCGCATACCAACCAGGCACGGGGCGAATACGCTACTGCGCATGTGCTTAACTACTGGACTCGTAGCATATTTTGCTGCCGGGGAGTTCTACAGGCGCTGAGTGGTCGCTCATCATGTAAAGCCAATGTGGGAAATGGATTGGTGTACATCTTCAAGCGTTCTGATACATGGACAAATCAATGCATTTCAGTTTTTTGATTCATTTACGCACTAATGTTGCTATGTGACTGGATATGCAACAATCTAGCACGCAAATGTGCTGCCGTCTGGCGACCTCAGCTCACGAGTGCTGGCACGAAATAATGAGCCCAGGGCCAGCGACTAGTCCAGCTCAGATCAACGCAAACAGTATTCGAAAAAGCAGTAGCAGTTTCCTCTGTTACGAGGTTGTGCAAAGTACTGCCGAATGCAGCTAAATAGGTCAAACAGCCTCTTAAGCCAAAAGGAAGTAATTCTGCCCTGATGCCTACGCTCAATCTCTGCTTGCATGCAGTAAGCGGCAGTGGGCGGTCGAGTAAACAGTGATCATACGAGGGATAGCGATAGTGACAATGACAGCAACAGTAGCAGTGACAGCAAGAGTGAGTGCTCATCTACTGCTCGATCAATTTTGAAGAACATGCAAACACATGAATCAGAAAGTATTGAATATCACTGATCTGTCCAATGCACATCACGTACTAATTCTTTCTGTGTGTTCCACACTGTTTAGAGCAATGCGAACTCCACGGTGATTTCCACACCGAGCAACATCGTAAACGAAGACCCGACTCTGAGCCCTGACGTAGAGGAGGATATCTGCATGACGCAGGTGAACCCCAAAATGACCTGAAATTGCATTCAACAGTTGCTTCCTCTGTCTTGTAAATAAATTAAGCAATCTGTTTATGAGGCTGCCATAGTATCAATCATTGCTTGTTTCACCTGGCAAATGGCTTGCTAAACGCAACATCGAATTTTTAAAGAGAATGGACAGGAGTTGCGCGCGAACTGCAGTCTTTTGAGGTATTGCCACTCGTGCCAAGAACTCCAAACAGACACTCCGTCGCTGACCCCGCCAATGTAGGTTTCTGAGCGGGGCCTCTTCCCGTGAACCCCATGGTGCTGGAAGGGTACAGATGCCACCCCCAATCAAGCTCAACACAGCAGCAGCAGTCCTCAACCTCTAGAGTGGCCAGCGTGGCGGGAACACAATGCGAACAGAAGCGTTCATAAAGGCGCGTTATGTGAACTGCGGATTGCTGCCAAAGCCACTCCTTTCAGAGACCCACGAAAATGGGTTGAAATACCATATTTGATCATGGAAAAGCTGCTAGGATTGCTAGGATTTCATACCCGATCCTCCCAAATTTGACATTGGATTTCATATTGGCACTTGTTTTCGGGGCTGCAAATTTTTCTTTTCCAGCTTGTTTCATTTAATTCGGGATAGAGCTGGTATTCAAAGTCATATTTATGGAAAATGGTCGCCCTAAGTGATCGTACGTCGTAGTACTTTCCACTTGTATTCTACTGCTTAATATTATAGAACACTTGTATTATTATTAAATGCGAATTGGAAAAATGCACAGCGATGTCTTTGCGCATTTCAAAGTGGACTCCATCTTGAGTGCAGTCTTCACGCTTTGAAGCACGACGGCCGTAATGCAGTGACATGCAATTCAGTCCTGTACCTTTTTGTACCATATATCTTGCACGTTGTTTGACATGTTCTTTTGTTCACATTTCTCATATGTAATTCCGATGCTTGGAAGAAATACTCGATGTTGATTCGTGCATTGATTACTAACAAATTTCGTGCCCTTATTATTTATTCCCAATGTGTTATTCCACATTTTGCTTCCCTGATTTAGTGAACTGAATCATGAAACAACAGGACGAGAATTTGAATGATGACTTCCTCCATCACAGGTTAAATTGCGGTTATGAACCGCGGCCCTGTAAAACCTCCAAATCGTCTCAGCTGTTCACAAGAAACTTCCAAAATGCTTTGATGAGGTCTAGTTTATGCTCCCAAGTTTGTGGGATAATCTGCTATATATTCAAGTAGCAGTGTTATCTTGAACATACGCCATTCAGCCAAAATTTGCCGATATTTTGAGGGTGGGCCAAAACTGCCTATTTCTTGGATTTTGAGGAATGCTTGCAGGGACCAAGGTGTCTTTCTGGTGGTGATTTAAAATGGTTTCCAAAGAAACACCAAACAGTCTTTCTGTCTTGGATATTACTATGTACATTGGGACAAGATTTAGCTCTGGTTTCGTTGTTTTCATAATGCAATTTGATGTGGGACAAGTATTTGCAAGTTGACATTATTGCAGTCCAATACCTTGCTGCATTTTTTGCTCCTGCCATGACACAGGGTATGGAAGAGACATTCAAGGTCGCCAACAACTACAGCGGAACCCACCTTGAAGCCACATTCATTGCATCAGCTCGGTCGGGCATAATGAGGCAAGCGCAAAGCCCTGTGCTACGCATGCATCGCCAGTGTCTGCATCGCGGACGCAGTCACCAGCGAAAATGATATAACTAGCACAACAGCTTTTCGCACCTCCACTTCGCAAATGTGATATTTCAACGACAATGCTCGTTTTTCTCATTTTTATATCTAAGTTCATGTATTCACATATTAATGTCACTATTACGAACGGTATTAATGCAAACGTGCCAGTTTTGTTTTTGCATGCCGTCGTTTCAACTAGCTTTGTCCTCTTGGGATTTGTCCTTCCACATGTTATTTTCGTTTTTGTCATGCCTTTCCTTGGGTTGTGTCCTTTCTTGACGGCATCAGTCACATACCTGCTCTTATGGATGTTAAATGTCTGCTTGATGAGCTTTGTGTGGCCCCTGATCGCCACTGGAAGGCTGAAACTTTCCAAACATTCGAGTCCCATAGGTGGACCCATCTTGCCAGTAGATTAGTTTAGCAGCATGTTAAATAATGTTAAATTTAAAATGCGACGATTTTGAGTTGTCACTAAAGCTACACCACATCCCCAAGCTGGGGCGCCGCCCTCATCCATCGAACCACAGATCAGAGTATACATTTATCACATTGTTATACCAAAAGGCGAATGCTATATATATATATATATATATATATATATATATATATATATATATATATATATATATATACAATTCCCCCTGGCGACAGACGAACCCTCAGAAAGCGGCATCTTACGTCAGCTCAAACCCATTGGTTTTTTTCAGAAGATTTCTTTCTCTTAATCTCATTCACTTTGATCCATCTGATAGAATTTGATTTCATCTCCTTGTCCGCTTTTAAGGCAATTGCCGACTCTGTCTGTGTCATGTTTACCAATATTCTGCTCGCTTTTTCACCCAATCGTTCGTGGCGTCTGCGCAGGATATGGCCCATGATTGCACGGCCTCGAGACGAAGAGGGGAACTGCCGACGATATGATCCGGTGAGCTACTACAATCTCAGCGGCACACACACTATAATAAACTTGCAAATCATCCATTGCTGCAATCAAAAAGATTGTGTTCTCTAAATAAAGAACCATCGGAAGAAAGAGCCAGAGACAAAAGGATACGGAACTATGAGTGAGTGGTGTCACTCGTGCAGCCGACAGATCTGTCGGCTTCTAGAAGGCCGCTCGGTGATGGGTGATAATACGGCTGCATGTGTTTCAGTTACTACTTATCTTGTATCCAAGAAGTGCGGTTTTTGAGTACATATTAGTAACAAGCGTTGACACAAACTTTTCACAGTGATGCGGAAAAGTATACTATCAGTACTTCGTTGTCCTTGCAGCAATAGCTGTCACGAATTGGAATTGACAGGCTTGGTCTTTGCGTTTACGGCTTCATTTTACGTTAGGGATTTTACGCATGAAAACGCGTAAACAGATAAAAGGCTATTTTCATGGCCATATTTACGCATGCATATTTACGGCTCGCCGACACGCTCAGACTACATGATGATGTCCCAAGCAAAGTCCAATCCTCCACTCTCTCCAGCGCCGGCAACAAAGCGCGCATCTCGCCCTTGACAAGGGTAACGACGTTGGCAAGCAAAAGATCGTTTTATGCATAATTCAGCGCGTTTAACTTCCTCTCTCCGGAATCCCCGAGTCTTTGTGCACTGCCTTTAAGTCCGCACAGTCCACTTTTACGCATTTGACGGGTATTTGCGCGCAGCAACGTCAAAATCATTTTCACGTGTAAATAGCCATATATGGAGAGGTGCTTACACCTGTTAAATTACGGTATAGTCACCATGGTGACTAATGTGTGGATGATGTGGACAACAAATTGGCATTGCTGCACAAGTGAAAAACAACAATATGATGCATACGGTGACTAGCTCCCCATTGAGGCAAAACTTAGGGTGTGCACAACAACACAAAGGATCAATTGATGTTTAAGATGATTTGACAAAAGTTTTGATGAGTTAGATGGCTTAGATGAATGAATTGGGCGGTGAAAACATGATCATTGAATTGCTTGCACGATTCTGATGAATTTGGATATGCTATGGCTAAATGACAATCATTTAAGTCATTAAACTCATTTAAATCATTTAGGATAATGATCAATCATCTATTTTTATCAACATAGGTGAATGCGGCATGTCATGGGCTCACACACGCTGTAATATAGGTGTGAACTTGGTGGCAGTGGTCGTTGGGCGCGGTGTGCCATGTGCATTACATAAGGGTGGTGGCAATAGTGTGATGGGTGATGTTGAGCGTGTCACCGTCCTGCCACCCTTGGCAGCGTGTGTGAGGGCTGTGGGATGCTGTGGGCGCCGTGAGAGTTGTGTGGCAAGTGCAATAGAGTGTAAAGTATGCCGGTGGCTGGTGCTGTGCATGGGATAAAGGAAAATGGTGATGGCATAATGGGATATTGTCACTAGGAAATGCATATAGTGAATTCTGGCGAGTGTGGTGGATTCTGACGGGAAGGGGGAATGTTATAGGTGCAATATGTGAGTTCGCAGTGTGGTAGGGCGTTGGAACAGGGTAGTTCAATAGGAAGTGTATTTAGAAGGAAATGGTGTAAGGGAAAGTTCTATGGGATAAGGCATGGGGTGTTGTGGTGTAAGGGATGTTGTGATAGTGTTAGGGAGTGGTGTTATGGGGCAGAGGCGGAGGATAAAAGAGGGGGGCCGATGGTCCATTTGACAATAGTGCCAACCGCCCGCACCCCTTCGTTCTTGGGCCCGGGGGCCCAATAGGGCCCCTCTCCTAGAAGACCTTAAGTACTGGAGCACCAAGAAGGAGTCCGAATTCGGACTAGGGCCCCATGAGCAAACTTGTTCAGGCAAAGGTGGAGATTCATCTGGCGAATTTGTAGTATATTCTGAAGTGATACAGTGTGGATAAGGAGGATCAAGGGGATCAAGAATTGAATTGCCGGATGATGGATCTATAGATTCAGAGCAAGGTGTGGTGCAAAGGGCAACATTGCATTTGGCAAGAGGTGGAAAAGTGGTAGCAAGTGTTGTGTAGGTTTCTCAAGTCATGTGTGATGGTTGGGTATATTGGGTTGAAAGGGTGATGCATGTGGACTGAGCATTTGAAAATGAAGTGATGTTGCTCAATCAGGATTGATTTCTTGACGATGTTGATTATGATTGATCATCAATTTAAGCAATGGGTTATTTGTTCAGTTCAACATGATGATCCCAAACTCTCAAAGCAAAGTGAGTTTCAATGGAGCGAAGATTAAGTTCAGCCTGTGATCTATGGGTCCTTCGGGGCGATCACTAA